>CAVNYN010219299.1:0-52151 GCA_963692815.1 Nyctanthes arbor-tristis
CTATTGGTTCTAGGTGGGTTCATGAGGTTAAATTGAATCCTGACGGGTTTATTGAAAGGCTTAAAGAAAGACTTGTGGCAAAGGGGTATAATCATCAATGGGAGGTAGATTATTATGATAGCTTTTCACCTGTAGTTAAGCTTGTAACAGTAAGAATTTTCTTGGCTTTAGCATCTGCAAGAACTTGGCCTATGCTTCAGCTTCATATAAATAATGCATTTTTCCATGGATAATTGGAGGATGAGGTTTTTATGGTACCACCGAGGGGTATTCTAAGATCTAAAGCCATGCCTGGTCAGGTATGTAAGCTCAAGAGGAGTTTGTTGAAACAAGCCTCCAGACAATGGAATAGGGAGCCGTGTCTAAAGCTCAAAAATTCTGGTTTCTCTCAATCTTCACATGACCACTGTCTATTCACTAAGTCAGATATTCACTAAGACGATGTACTTATTACAGAAGAAAATAAAGCTTCTATTCTTGCTGTTAAGGATTATCTTCATCAGGTGTTTACCATAAAAAATCTTGGTCACGCAAATTACTTTCTTGGATTGGAAATTATTGGAACTGCTACAAGGACTCGTGTAAATCAAAGAAAATTTGTTTTGGATATCATTAGAGATACTGAATTGTGAGGTTCAAAACCAACCTCAATTCCAATTCCATCAGGCACTAAGCTCACAGCAAGATCTGGTCCTTTACCGTCCAATCCAGAGAGTTACAGGAGATTAGTTGGGAGGCTACTTTATTTAAACTTTATCAGACCACACATAACTTTTGGAGTCCAACAAGTAAGCCAACTTGTTAAGGATCCATGCCAATCTCATTGGGACATTGCTATGCACGTATTGAGATACTTGAAAAGCAGTCCATCCAAAGGCTTATTCTTCCCTATGCAATAGGACCTTAGATTACAGAGTTCTTCTGATGGTGATTGGCCATCATGTTTGGATTCAAGAAAGTCGCTTACTGGTTACTATATTCTTAGGAGGTTCCTTAATTTCTTGGAAAACAAAAAAAAAAAAAAAAAGAAAACAATCTACGGTGTCCAGATCTTCTACTGAGGCGGAATATAGGAGCCTTGCTTCCACTGTTTGTGAAGTGAAATGGATCTCTTACATTTTGTCCGATCTTAAGGTGCCACTACAATTACCTATCGGCCTATCCCATTATGGTGCAATAACCAGGCTGCCATACATATTTCCGCTAACCCAGTGTTTCATGAGAGGACGAAACATCCAGATATTGACTGTCACGTAGTGAGAAACAAATACAAAGAATGTTTTGTTCTTCCCACACATGTTACCTCAAATCAGCAGTTGGCTGATTTATTGACTGAACCACTTGCAGGTCCACAGTTTCTCACCGTCTTGTCCAAGTGTCCAAGCTGGGCCTTGCTGATGCTTTGCTGATGCTCACCAGGCTCCAACTCGAGCGGGGAGTGATGAATTATTTCACAGCAGCAGTCCTTAGTTTTCATTTCTTACATTTTTCTGTCCTTCTATCTAATTTTTGTATAGTTTCTTTTCCAGTTGTAGTATTTGTTTTCTATTCATTAGTTAGGGATGAATAGTTAGAAGTCAGGGAGCACACATGAGTTTCACATGCTTCTACTACAGTTGTATATATCTCATTCTCAATGTATTCCTTCTTTCCTGATTCGACTGAATAAGAGAACTTATTTTTCTCTCTCTAAAATTTAGATACTTGTTCTGTAAATCAAAATTTCCATGAAATTCTTCAACATTAAATGCTTGAACTAAATCAACGAGAATGGGCATCTAGGATACCTCCTAAACACATGAAAACCGGTGAGTTTCTCCGTAATTATGTGTGTGCGACAGAAAAAGTGGAGCCACACCTTAGTTTCCGCCTTTCCAGTGGGTTGCTCGCGAGGGAGAAAGAACCAAGCACAGAGAGCCGCCAGAGAGACGAGTGCTTGAGAGAGAGAGAGAGAGATCGGGGGAGGGAGTGTTTGGGCCAACTCAAAATAAAAAAAAAGGGGAATTAAATTGGGCTTTGTGTTGGTTCTTCGATTTGGGCTAGAATTGGTAATTATTTTGGGGTTTAATTAGGCAAATCAGATTCTTTAGGCACCTGATTGTGAAAACCAGGTATGAAATGGTAGGTCCCGTAACCCAAAGCCCCCCCCCCCGGTCCGTTCTCTCTCGCCTCTCTTTGCACCGCCAGTCCGCCACCACCACACAACTGTCACAGCCACCGCGACCTGGCTAACGCTGCCACATTCCCGACGCAACTGTATGACGGCTAGTTTTTTTTTTTATCTCGAAATTGGAAATTCGATTTTGGGGTTTTTTTTATTTGAAATTGATTTTGCCGAATGATTTTAAAATTAGATCAATTTACATATCCATTTTCCGATCTATTTTCGTATTTGATTAGGGTTTTAATTTATTTTGGCTTTGAATTAAAGTTCGAATTACAGTTCGAACTTTGAGGCTTCTTCGAATTATTTTTGAAATTTGTATTTTAGTGATTGATTTTTTCTGAAATTTGTGTTTGTAAATTTTTTGTGGTGAATTGTGACTCGTCGGATTAACTCCGGTGGCATTTGTGGCGTTGGGGGTGGCAATGTGACTCACTAAAAGTTGTTATTGGCCGTTTCTAGAGATGTTATCGTGGTTCGTCTAAGTGTGACTATGACCCACAGGAGTTGAGTTGCAACTCGCCAGAATGTGATTGGAACTCACAAAAGTGTAGACTTGCCGGAGTTGACTGTGACTCATTAGAGATAAATTGCAACTCATCAGTATTTGTGACACAAGTCATATGGAAATTGTGACGTGATGATCACAACGGTCACAATGTGCCACGTGATTAATATATATATATATATATACACACCCTCTATATCTTAATTTTGTAAAGTGTTCCAGAAAATTTTGTATTAGTCTAATATTTATCCTTTTGACGTATACAAAGTGTTAAGCAAAGAGTTAGATTATAATCTGGATTATAATCTGCGACGTGTCATCATTTTATTGGTTGTTTTTTGTAAAAAGTAAACAATTGCGGCTTGACTTTACTTTTTGATTTTTTAGAAAAAAATGAAACTAATGAAATAATGCCGTGTGGTAAATTATAATCCAGATTATAATTTATCTCATTGCCAAACACTCTAATATATTATATTAGATAAACATGGAGAAATTTATAAACCATGCAATAATATTTTTTATTTAAATTTTCTCATTAAATCATAGTTTATTTGATTGTCCACTATATATATATATTGTATTTTTATTAATTGGTAATTTAGATTTTCTCTCGTGCGTTGCACGGACAATACCAAAACGATTTGTTATGGACTAATACTTATTATATTAAACTAGATATAAAATAAAATGTAATTATATGACCTGAGGAAAATAAAGATTTTATTTTACTTAGTAACTATATTATATTATAGACATTTTATAAACTTTAAAATGTTAATTATAAACTATTATTAGAAACTATTTTATTTATTTATTGAGCAAATAGTATTAGAACATTTCGAAATATATGTAACTAAAGTGTGCATGATGAGAAATGAGAATAGAAGACTGTTAAATGATTACTTATTCATAAGCCCTTGGTATAAATCAGTCTAATTTTTTAAGGAGAATTTTCAAAATAAGTAGTTATAATAAAATGATGAAGAATTACTTAAATTATCTCTAATATTTATTTGATAAAAACCTATTTAATAAAATAGTAAACTAATAAGATATAATTCGAGTGCCCTGCAAAAGCAATTAAAAATGTTTAAAAAAAGTAAAATATTATATAAATAACACCGTTATTTACTTGATTTCATTTCATAATCCAAATATTTTTAATAGATATTTTGCATTCCTAATTTAAGTTTTTTAATATAATCAAGTATATACATATGAATTCACCCATTTATTATAAATAGATAAAACTAATCCATATTTGAATCAGGGTAATCAATTTTATTTTATATGTGTAATGTGATCTATATTTTTTAAAGTTTTCTAATTAAAGATTGAATTTGAACTACTTAAACTATAATGTTATATTTTAGCGAATTAAAATATTTAGTAAAATAACTAAAGGGAAAACAAAAGAATTATAAAAGACGACATAAGATATTAAATTCAGATAAAAATTATATATAAAAATCGGTGAAACGTAAAGTCCTTCTAATCTCGGACATTTTTCCTATCTAAAAAATTAAATCTCATTCGCTGATTAGTAATTTCAAATGAAGCCAGATTATCACGAAAACCAAAATCTTGTCCTGAAGATGGAAGAAAATAAGGGAAAATTGACATCAGAACAATCAAATCTAATCAAATCAATTTAAATCAGAACATTAAAGATATAGATGACATCAATAATTACCGCAACAAACATAAAAAGTATAAAATATCCCCCCAAAATGCAGTTTTAACAGGAAAATTACAGTACAACAGTACCGCAAACTACTTTCCCTCTATATATATATATATATATATACAAGAATTTTATTTTGTCAATGCGTGCTTATAACACATGGCACACATCTAAACCATAAGTATGGAGTGCTTGTAGTTTAGATATTTGACACATATACACCTATGCATAATAACATGTATGCGTGTAGGCAAAATAAAATTCTTTGTATATATATATATATATATTTCAAATAAATTTTCATTACATGGTGATGTTTTGTAATTTTTCGTGAAATATTACATAAAAAAAAATAAAGATACCATAAAATAATGAATAAAAATATTATTTAAATAATGCACTTTTTAGTAAATTATATACCGTCACGATAGTTAAAATTATCAAATATTTAAAAACTATTTTTAGACGATACAAGAATTTTAGCAGAACAAGTTTATCGAACACTAAGCGCTTGTTTGATGCTCTTTATTTGTCAAAATGTGGAGAATTATAATGAGGAGAGAAGTAAAATGTGTATTGAGAATGTAAAAATATTTAAACTATGTGGGTGTAATTGAATAGTTATCAAATCAAATGTCAAATAAGTGGTAGGTAAAATTACAAATTGGTAAAATAAAGAGCATCAAACAAGATTTAAATTAATTGTTTTCACAGTATTTTCTTTATCCAGTACACATTGCTTATTGAAAAGGTTGTAGAATAACAGTAGCGCTATTTATCTAAAGTGGATTGTAGTTGTCATTTTTATATTAGAGGATGGTTGGATGGGTGGATAATCATATAAATATATAGAGACATCCACTCATTTATTATCCAATGAAAAAATGCTAACTAGACTGGAGACTGGTCTCTAATCTAGGTAAATAGCATTATCCCCAAACTTTAACGTTTTTTAAACTCGAAATCATTTTCAAGGACAGTCATGCTGTGTGGAAGTACTATATAACCCACCAGATAATCTTACAAACTGTTGAAGTCAGATAAAAAGTACTATTATGGAACTCATAGGCATGTAATTTTAAAGGGTTAATCTCACAAAAGGTCCCAATCTTTGATTTTAGAATCGGATAGGTCCACAACCTTTTTTCGCTCTCTTGGGTCCCCAATTTTTCATAAATACGCACAATAAATCCCTCTTATCACTATTCCCCCAACTTTTCATAGAAAATGACGATTATACCTTTTAGCCTTTTAATTTTAAAAACAAAATATTTAAAAATATTTAAAATAATAAAAAATTAAAAAAACCCACCCCAACCCCATTCCTTTCCCTCCCAAGAGGGCCGCTGGAAATAGCTGCTAGAGCCATTTTCGGGGCCAAAAAGATGCCGAAAATGGCAGTAAACGGCTGCTGTTTCCAGCAGCAGATATGGGGGTGGATCCCCCCATTTTGCTGCCCATTTCCAGCTGCAAAATGGGGGGATCCACTCCCAATTATAGCTGCCGGAATGGCAGCAAAAATACTGCCATTTTCGACAGTATTTCAGGTAGCTTTTTACTGTCAGAAATAACAGCATTTTTGCTGTCACTCCGGCAGCAGTTCTGGGGGTGGATCCCCCATTTTGCTGCCCATTTTAGACAACAAAATGGGGGATCCACCCCCGTAACTACTGCCGGAATGGCAGTAAAATGTTGCCATTTCCTGAGTGCAGGAAATGGCAGCATTTTGCTGCCATTCCAGAAGCTAAAATGAGGGGGATCCCCTGGTTTCCTGTAGCAAAGTGGGGGGATCCGCCTCCCATAACTGCTGCGGGAATGACAGCAAAATGCTGTCATTTCTAGATTTTTTTTACTGCCAGAAATGACAGCATTTTTGCTACCGTTTCTGACAGCTTTTTGGCCGCCGAAAAGCTCTCTTAGGGGGCGTGGGTGGGTGGGGTGTTTTTTTAATTTTTTTATTATTTTAAATATTTTTAGATGTTTTGTTTTTGAAATTAAAAAGTTAAAGAGTATAATCGTCATTTTCTATGAAAAATTGAGGAAATAGTGACAAGAGAGACCTATTGTGTTCATTTATGAAAGGATAGGGACCCAGGAGAGTGAAAGAAGGTTGGGGACCTATCTGATTCTAAACTCATAGGTTGGGGACCTTTTGTGAAATTAACCCAATTTTAAATTATCATACATAAATCTTCTATGGTCAACTTGATGAAAATAAATAATAAGCTAATATATTTAATGTTTTTAAGATATCATCGTGTATAATAATAAACTTATATAATAATGGTAGAAAATCAATTTTTTTAAAGCAGGCTCCTCAGAAGATCACCAAGATTTCATGATCCATTGCCGAACTTATGGCTTTACACACACACACACACACACAAAGAGGTTGGGGCTGTGGGGGCGGGGTTGTGACTCGAACACAAATCAAATATACTAATAAAGGGTACTTTTACTACTAGAACAACTCTCCTCGATCATTCTCATTCTCACTTAAAAAAAAAGCCTTAATCAATAATCACTCGTGCAATCATAAATTCATTTTATACAATTTAGTAAAAATTAGCAAAGTAATTCTATCTTAAATTATAACTAGATTCTCACTAGTGCATTACACGAAAAGAATACGTATCAAATTATTTAACAAATAAATAATATGAAATTTTATAAGGTTTATTTTTTTGTATGATGAAATTTTTTAAGATTATGTTACTCAATAAAGAATAATTAATTTTTAATATCAACTAAACAATAATGTAATTTTTTCTTGTCATCTTAATATAACTATAGTTTGTAACAAATTTTAACTCGATTGTTATCTTTAATGCAAGTAAATATCATTTTATTTTTTTGTACTAATTTAGATAAATGACATTATACGAAATAATTACTAGTTGGGTGGTTACGTGTACTATGAAAATATGTTTTACTCGAAACTAATAAAATCAGATAGTATGAAGATATATAAATTAATAATACATAAAATTAGTCATATATAAAATAGTCGTAATTATATTAATATTCATTTATACTGAGAAAAATTAAGAAAAAATTACAATTATAATTTTTAATTAACTTAAACTAACAATATATATATGTTTAATTTCTATTAGTTATAAAGTAAAAATTTCAAGATATGTTAGATAATTGGATAATCAAAATTATTTATAATTTAAACAATTAAATGATGATAATTATCTTTTAGTTATTAAATCTAATAGTGAATCTTATTTCAAAATGGTGAACAGATAAGGTAAAAGTGAATAAAAAATTGAAAAATTCAGAATATCATACATGATACCACAATATAAAACAAAATGTCTATAAAGACCCTACTAATATATTTTTTAGCGAGAAAACTGCGGTACAAAGGTACTGCTGCTCCTTTCATTTAATTAATATATAGATTTAAACAAATCTTAACAACCATTCTCCACAAAAAAAAAAATCTCAGCAACCATTTTGATGAGTTTGCAAATATTTTTTTTTTGTTAGAATTTATTCTCTGTTTTGAATAATCCCTTGTAACTAGGGAAGTAAGATAATATTTGACTCTTTCTTTATGTTGTAAACGTATGCTAATTTCTTGCGCCCAGTTATGCTCCTTGTAGGCTACTTAAGCCACTAATTTGTCATTCAATAAAACCTCATTCTTTCAAATAATTGTGTTTTACTTTGTTGAGTTTCTGATTCACAATAATCTGGTATCAGAGCCCCCACTGGGCATGATGAAACAAAGTAACATCCTTGAGAAAACATGTAGCAGCAATAGAGATGACAACATAAGGGAATTTTGTGCAACCAGTTATTCCTTGTTTGTCATTACGACCATTAAAGCATGTTGATGGAAAATTTCTTGAGATCCAAGGAGTACTAGAATCTCGTGGAGACTGATTACGAAGAGCCAAAAGCTAGAGCAGTGGTGACAGAGGCACAGTATAAGAAGCTCGATGAATTAAAGCTAAAGGACATGAAAGTAAAGAACTACTTATTTCAAGCAATTATGGGATTCCATGAAGATGAAGTATGAAGGGAATGCAAGGGTAAAGAGGTCGATTCTTCAAGCTCTTCGTAAAGAATTTGAAACTCTATAGATGAAATCTGGTGAAATAGTTTCTGACTATTTTTCAGAAGTAATGTCAGTTGCTAATAGAATGAGAGTACATGGTGAAAAAATGGTAGACGTGACAATTGTGGAGAAAATACTTTGATCCTTAACAGACAAATTTAACTATATAGTTTGTTCTATTGAGGAGTCGAAGGATATTGACAAGCTATCTATTGATGAATTACAAAGCTCACTAATTGTTCATGAGCAGAAGTTTCATAAACATGATGGGGAAGAACAAGCCTTGAAAGCAACTCATGAAGACATGTCAAGAGGAAGAGGATCATTTGACGTCAGTTTAGTGTTACAATTGCCAGAAGCTCGGACACTTTCAATATGCGTGTCCTAACTGGCGCAGAGATGCAAACTTTGCTGAAATTGATAAAAAGAAATGGATGTTGATGTCGTATGTGGATTTACATGAATCAAGAAATGAAGATATTTGGTTTCTAGATTCGGGGTGCAGTAATCACATGAGTGGAGACAAAGCTTTGTTTAGTGAACTCAATGAAAGCTTTAGACAAATGGTTAAGCTGGGTGATAATTCGAAGATGTCAGTGATGGGAAAAGGCAATGTAAAGCTGCAGGTGGAAGGACGTGCCCATATAATTATCGAGGTACTCTATGTGCCGGAATTAAAAAACAACTGATTGAGTATTGGGCAGCTGTAAGAGAAAAGGTTAACAATCCTTGTTCGGAATGGTAAATGTAGGATTTATCATCTAGAGAAGAGCTTGATTATCCAAACTAAAATGTCAGCCAATAGAATGTTCTTTCTGTTGGCCAAGTCTCAACGAAAAAATGTCGAATGTTTCTAAGCAGCAATGGAAGATGTGTCTTATTTATGGCACTGTAGGTATGGTCATTTGGGCTACAAAGGCCTTAAAACTTTTCAATGCAAGAAGATGGTTCATGGACTTCCAGAACTTGCAGCCTCCAAAACAGTGTGTACAGATTAAATGGTAAGAAAGCAACACCGAGATCCTTTACCAAAGAAAAGCAACTGGAGAGCATCACAAAAACTTCAACTGATTCATGTAGACTTATGCGGTCCAATTATTCCCATTTCCAACCGCAACAAGAGGTATATATTTTGTTTTATTGATGACTTTAGTCAGAAAACATGGGTCTATTTCTTAATTGAGAAAGAAAAAAGCATTTCTATTAAGTGTTTGCATACTAATTGGGGAAAAGAATTTACTTTACAAGAGTTCAACCAGTTATGTAAGGAGAATGGTATCAAGATACAATAGACATTTGCATACACGTTTGGAGTATGCTTTCAGAGAAGAAGATTCCAAAGAATTTTTTGCCAGAAGCTATTAATTGGATTGTACACGTTCTAAATCGAAGCCCTACCCTGGTTATGAAGAACATGACACCAGAAGAGGCTTGGACTGGAGCTAAAACCTCAATTTCGCACTTTCAAGTATTAGGATGTATCTCACATGTTCATGTATCGGATGCCAAGAGAACCAAGCTAGAAGGCAAGAGTTTTATTTGTGTATTGCTCGGAGTCAGTAAGGAATCCAAAGATTGTAGATTTTATGATCCAGTATCAAAAAAGATTGTGGTAAGCAGAGATGTCAGATTTGAAGAAGATAAATGTTAGAACTGGCATAAGAAAGAATTACAAAGAGTTCATTGCGGCTAATTTGGAATAGGGTGACAACGAAGCAGTTGCTATGGGTGGTGCAAATGGAGAGGACAATGAAAGAAACAACGATTCAAAGGAAGTGGAGACAAACTCTACAAACAATGTGTCATTTAACTCCTGTGAAGAAAGGCTTAAATGACAACCAGTCTGGTATGGATGATTATGTGAGCCATGATGAACCACCTGAAGAAGAAGACGTGGCTAACTGGTATTGACTGTATTTGTTGATCGTGTATATTTCGAAGAAACGATAAAATATGACAAATAGAGAGCAGCTATGGACAGTGAGATGAAGGCAATTGAAAAGAACGATACTTGGGCATTAACTGACCTCTCAACTTGAGCAAAGAATATTGGTGTTAAATGGGTATATAAAACAAAGTTCAATGAAAATGTGGAGCTGGACAAGTATAAAGCATGCATGGTAGCTAAAGGCTATGCTCAACAGTATGAAGCCAATTATACAGAGGTATTTATACTTGTTGCAAAGATGGACACAGTGAGAATGGAAACATCCTCAAGTATTTCTGCTCACTGTAGCCTCTTGGATAAATGCTCTGATAGGACTGCTCTAATTTCAGAACCAGAGCATTTATCCATGAGGTTCCAAAATTTTATCCTTAATTGACCTAGGAGTTGTTCCCAGGCATTCTAAAAAAAAAAAACGGTTATTATATACCCCATCCCCTGGGGAAAAAAGTTAGCACCGAAGAAAGGAAAGAGCGAGATGGTCGTTGCGATTACGGGTTAGATGTCTAATTGTCCAGACAGTGATGATAGTATCTTGTACCTAAACCGGTGGCTCACTTTTTTTAAGTAATGGGGAAGACGACCTAAACATGCCACTGAAACACAAAAGAGGCTGGACAATATACCAATTGGATGTGAAGTCAGTTTTTCTACATGGTGAATTAACTGAAAATGTGTTCAGTGAACAACCGAGGGGCTATGAGAAGAAAGACAATCCACACAAGGTGCTTAAGCTGAAGAAGGCTCTATATGGGTTTAAGCAAGCACAACTAACCTGTTTCAATCGTATAGAAACTTATTTTGTGAAAGAAGGTTTTGAGAAATGTCCCAGCAAGCACACCTTGTTTGTCAACAAAAGTAAAGAAGGTAAAATTCTGATTGTTAGTATTTATGTTGACGATCTTATTTTTACCATGGTTGAAGAATTTAAGAGTTCTATGATGCATGAATTTGAGATGTCTAATCTAGGAAAGATGGGGTACTTTCTTGGTATTGAAGTGCTACAAAGAGATTATGAGATTTATATTTGCCAAAGAAAATATACCTTGGATGTGCTAAAGAGATTTGGAATGGAAAAGAGCAATTCTTTGCTTAATCCTATTATTCCAGGGTTCAAAATTTGCATGGATACAATTGGAGTTTAAGTGTCTTTAAACAAACTGTAGGCAGCCTCTTGTATTTGATAGTTACTCGACCTGATCTTAACGTTTCTCGTAAGTATTATTGGTCGATATATAGGGCAGCCAGCCAAGCTACACTTACGGGCAGCAAAGAGGGCGTTGAGATACATGAGAAGGATGCCCAATTTTGGGATTTTTTTTACAAGAAACGAGGGAGTGAAAATTTGATTGTTTATACAGAGAGTGATTACATTGGTGATGTAGAAGATAGGAAAAGTACGTCAGGTTATGTTTTCTTAATTAGCTGGGGAGCAATCTCATAGACGTCTAAGAAACAACCTATTGTAACTCTTTCAACAACCGAGGCAGAGTTCGCGGTTGCTGCATTCTGTGATAGTCAAGCCATTTGGACGAGAAGGATTTTAGAGAAACTTGGTCACCCACAACATGGCAGTACGATTATGTTTTGTGATAACAGTTCAACGATCAAGCTCTCCAAGAATCCTGTGATGCATGGTGTTGCAAGCATATTGATGTTCGTTTTTACTTCCTGTGTGATCTCACGAAAGAGGGAACTGTGGAGCTAATTCATTGTGGAACTCAAGAACAGATAGCACATGTGATGACCTAGCCTCGTGTGCTCTTCCGATCTGTTTCTGAAACTTAGAGCTTTACTGAGAGTTTGTCAAGTGCAAGAAGTAAACTAATTATTAGTTTAAGGAAAGGGAATGATGAGTTTGCAAATATTTTTCTATTGGAATTTTATTCTGTTTTGAATAATGCCTGATAGCTAGGGAAGTAAGATAAGGTTTGACTCTTTCTTTATGTTGTAAACGTATGCTAATTTCTTGCTTTCAGTTATGCTCCATGTAGGCTATTTACGCCACTAATTTGTCATTCAATAAAATCTCATTCTCTAAGATAATTGTTTTTTACTTTGTTGAGTTTCTGATTCACAATACACTCATTACCATAAAATCTCTTCTTACTTCAAAAGAGGAATAGATTGCTAACATGGCTCAATTAAAATACTGGTGTAACATAATCTCATGGACTTTTAAATTAATAGTTACAATCTATAGTGCCGGTCCTGTTGTTACTGGGGCTCTAGACCAACTCCAAAAAATTGACCCCTATACTGAGTTGGATTTAGAGAAAAAAACAACTGGGGGTTCTGCTCCCCCTCCCGGGGGTTCGGGCCGAAATTTTTTTTATACTATATTTCCTTTTTTTTTAAAATCGTGACCTTTAATAGCTCTTCCCAAATTATACCAATCTTTAAATCCATCAATAGCCAATCCAAAAATTCCCCAATCTTAAACTAAACTTATAAACCAGTAAAACATTAAACATCATCCAAAATTCATTAATCTTAAACTAAACCAAGTCAATTAGCATAAACCAGTAAATAAAAGTATAAAACCTCATCCAAAATCCAAATTTCCCCAATCCTCATTAGTCATACCTGACTTATGACTTACTGACCGGAGACGCAATCACAAAGAGGCAGGAGAGAAGCTGAGCAGTAGCATGCCGTAGACAGCAGGCAAAGTCGAGGAAAAGGCCCAGCAGCGCAGAAAGCAGCGACCAGGCTAGCACAAGATTGTGAACAGTAGAAGACAGCAGTGGACTATGGGGTTGTGGAGAGCAGCAACAGAAGCAGCGGACAGAAGAGTGGAGTCGCGGAGAGCAGAAGGCTACAGACACGAGCGGAGGCTAAAATATTTCGCGACTGGCATCTTGCACTGGCGAATTGAGGCAACGAATTGATTGGAGAGATAGGGTTCTTCAATTGGAAATTTGCGATTTAGGAATTGACACATGTTTGGGTTGGGGGAAATTTGGGATTTGGGAATTAACAAATGTTAGGGTTCTTTACTTAGGATTTTTCAATTGGCAATTGAAATATTTGGGTTGGGGGAAATCGAACGAGGTCGTTTGCACTTTGCACTAGAATTGTTTTTTTCTCAAATCTGAATTTTCATAAAAGAAAATTTTTTTAGCAAATTTGGGCACTTGACTTTTTTATATTTGGGCCCTTAATTTGTAGTTTAGGCCCTGAAAACTTTAAAAAAAAAGAGGCCAACTGCATTTTGGGCCAAGTATTACCAAAAAAACTGGGCCCTTGTTTGTCCTGGGCCTGAGGTGGTGGCCTCAGCCCAGGACTGGGCCTGCAAATCTATAATACTAAATAAGGATTTTTTTTAACGAACAACAGCTTACATATATCCCACAAATGTAGTTCAATTTCAATTTTAACAAATAGCAAAAAAAAAAAAGTTCAATTTAGTGTTGGAAAAGTAAAATAATATCATTTCCCTAATATATCATTATTTCATTTATTAAATATTCAACATGAAGAGAATACAGAATTGTATTTCGCCTAAGGAAGCGGAGGCAGTAGGCTTAAAAGAAGCAATTATGTGGCTTCAAGCTGGGGGATTTCATGAAATCATTTTACAACTTGACGCCAAGATAGTGGTCGGCGCAGTTAATTCTCACAAGACTGACTACATTGAGTTTGGAATGATAATTCAAGAATGTAATTAAAGATCTTGCCAATAGCTTTAATTCGTTCAAGGCCGAATTTATTCCAATAAGTGGAAATAGGGTCGCATATCTCCTTGCTAAAAGAGCTCCAGAGATTCAAAGTTCTTATAATTTATTAGAAGTCCCAATTTGGCTTAAACAAGCAGTGGATCTTGATGTATTGTATGATTCTAATATCAATGAGATATAAGTTTTTCTCCTTAAAAAAAAAAACTTTAAATAATAATATTTTTAAAAGGAAAGTGAAATATATTCTGCAACAAATGAAAAAGAAAAATTGGACTATTTTTGTAGGACGGAGGTGATAATAAAAAAGGCTATGTTTATAAGTAAATATATTTTTCTGAAAACAAATTTTATTATTAGTTAATGAAAGGATTAGTTTTACAAATGGTCTCCAACCTTTGCACTTCCTGTCAATTAGGTCTCCAACTAATTTTACAATATCGCAGGTCCCCAACCTCTTATAAATGTATACATAAGGTCATTTATGACATTTGTGCTATTACTTATTAAATAAAAAAATGTCAAAAAAAAAAAAGAAATCTAGCTAGCTGCACATTCTAACTCTGTTTATAATATGACCAAAAATGACAAATATCTACACTATTATTTTTTCGGGAAACCTTTATTTTTTTCCTTTTATTTCTTACAGCTACGAGATGAATAAGCAGCAAAAATTGGGGGTCTCCTCTTTTATTATTGAAAATGAGTAGAGGAATTTGTCATTTATTTTGAATTGAAATGTGAGTGATAACTAGGTTGATATGGTGGAAAAAATAATCAAAACGAAAAAAGAAAATAATTTATTTCCACCATACTTGCCTAGTTACCCATTACATTCCAACTCAGTATAAATAACAAATTTCAGTAATCATTTCAATAGCAAAAGAGGAGAACCACAATTTTGCTATTTGTTCCTCCCATTACCATCAGAAATGACATGAAAAATAACGATTTCTCTAAAAAAGAAAAATGGTGCAGAGATTTGTCATTCTCATTCATGTTAAAGATATGAGTAAAAAATGAATAGTTAGCTACGTAGGTAGGGAAATATTTATTTTCTTTTTTATTTTTATTATTTTTACTACTTTCTTAGAATTGTTTTTGCTTTTATTTAAAAAGTAAGGGTAAAAGTGTCATAAAAGATTTCATGAGTGAATTTATAAAAAGTTGTGGACCTATGACGTTAAGTAAAAAAGGTTGAGAACCCATCTGATAAGAAGTGTAAAGACAGGGACTATTTGTGAAATTAACCTTTGATGAAATAGAGACAAAATAGGGGTCGGAGCGCGTGAGAGATAGGGAAAGTCAACTCTCCGAGTCAGTCGGCATTTCACTGAAATTTCATCTGCATTTCAAGATAAAATCGGATCACCTTATCTTTTTCCATCTATAAATACCCCATTCTCTCCGCCCGATTTTCGTTCATTTTGTTCCCTCTCAACAGAATTGTGTTTAGTGGGAGAGAGAGTGCTTGGGTTTGGTGAGTCTTGGTCTTCTGAGTTGTAACTGTAAGTTCTTTTCTTGGGTCTCCCATTTCCTCATTCTTTTCTTAATTTCTTGCCCCTTGATTTAAGAATTTGAAGGCTGATTTGTGTTGGTATATGAAGAGAGTTGTTTTCTGTATTTTGTGTGCTTGTGTGTGGTTTTGGTTCTGTATATTGTATAGAGGTAGGGAGAAAAGTTCGTTTCTTGTGTATCTCGTGTGTGTAATTCTTTTTCTTTTTTTTTCTTTTTTCTTTTAAATTAAATCTGTTGATTTCTGTGTTTTTTGTGGTGGACCGTGGATGTAGAGAGACACTCTTTTTGTCCTTTCTTGGGTGTCTCATGGGTGTGTGTGGGGTTTCCCTCCTTGAATCTGTTGATTTCTGTGTGTGTTTTTGTGGAGGTGTGGGTAGAGATAGAAAGAGGACCTTTTAGTTTGCTTCTTGGGTTTCTCGTGCGTGCGTCTTTCCTTGAATCTGTTGAATTTATGTTTCTGAGAATTATTTTGATGGTTGCGTGGCTTAGTTAAGAGGAAAGAGATTCAATTTATTCTAACTTTTTGTGCTGTTAGGGTAAATTTATTTTACCACTACTATATATGGAATTTAATTGACGAACACCATCGTTTACGTTACATCATAAATAATAGATCAGTGGTCTAAAGATCTCTGTTTTAAGGAAATCTGGAGATCTGTTTTGGATTTACCCGTCGACGTGAAATTTGATTAGTTACTATGTATGAACAGTCTAGTTCAAGAGAGAATTAAATCTGCTATAATGCTGATTAGATATTAGTAGAATTATCAGTGGTGAGTGTGTTGTTACCTGGAATTTTATATTTTATTTATGAGCTGTCTTGGAAGGGGGAACACAGGACGCCAAGAAATGGAGTGAATTGTACTGCACAATGAGCAAAATTATGTCAGGCCTAAATGCTTGAAGATCTATTTAGATTTCAAATTTTTATCTTTTTTATAATCTACATCTTGAGTTCGTAGTTGCGCTAAGCTTGAGTTTCTTCAAAATAATGAAAGTTTTTAAGTATTTTTTTCATTTCAAAACTTGTTTGGATGCATTACATTGTTCTTAGTTTTAAGTAAAAAGATCCTATTCTATGTACTGTCAAATAAAAACATTTACTGGTTTCCTACCACGAACTTGTAAGTTGGCTTGTCTATAAGTAATCCTTTTAAGCTTAATCAAATGGGCAGGGACCTCCATTGAATTTGACGGTTCTATCTTGTTGGGTCTGCAGAGCATTCAGGTCAAGGTTACTGGGAACGTGGAATTATTTTTGGGCATTGAAATTACTGATCAATAGAAGCAATGGAGGTACTTGGAAAATCTATGGTAGCCGTGCCTACAAATGTTATTTATCTGTCGAGTATTCTTGGCCAAGATGGGCCTATCCCTGTTCACAAGTGTGATTGGAAATGTGAAAATGAACATGTGTGTGGAAACATGTACCGCTGCAGACTAACTGGACTGACGCACATTTGTGACAAAAACTGTAACCAAAGAATTTTGTACGATAACCATAGTTCCCTTTGCAGGGTGAGCAAGCAGATTTTCCCATTAACACCGACTGAGCAACAGGCAGTGAAAGGTATCCGGAGGAAGCTCGAAGTTGAGAGTTCCCCCTCTGAGAGTTGTGCTTTTAAGCGTAGAAGGGATGCACAATATTGTCCCTCTCCATTTGAGAGATCATTCTCTTCTGTTAATCCCATTTGCAGTCAGATTGCAGATGGCATGGATATGAATTAGTTGTTAGGACTGCTAGTTTCCCGTCCTTTTTCAACTTTTTTCCCTTTTTGAAGACAATTATGAAAGTAGTAGAACTTGATCAGTACTTAAATGGCGGAACAGACTGTCCCGCCTCTATGTAGGAACGCTTCATGTTCAACACTACTTTTGAGTTTTAGCTCTTCCAATAACATAACTCTTTCTAGGAAATGAGTAATGCTACATCCTATGGCTTATTTTGATGCTCTGGTTGCACATATGGCACATTGCATCTGAAATCTCCAATCTGGGTTATGTTCTGGTGCTATCATCTTTATTAGATTGTGGGGTTCTAACTATCTATGCTCTATACTTCGGCTGTTTCTTCCACTCACGATCTTTTCGTTTCTTGTTATTTTATTTCTATTAATTGGGATTTGGGAACATTATATTATCGCGTTACAGTTTCTTTTGTTGGGCACTGTTAATTGGCTCAGTGATTGCGCGTGACTTTTGTATATAAATGTTAATTCTACATTGCGTTACAGTTTCTTTTGTTGGGCACTGTTAATTGGCTCAGTGATTGCGCGTGACTTTTGTATATAAATGTTAATTCTACATTGATCTTTATTCTTCAAGCATTGAATTGATTCCATAAATTGTAATTACTTCGTTGATTGGAGCACTTACACTGTTGTCTCTGGAACAATATTCTTTTTTCTTCTTTGGTTAACATCTAATTTGTGCCGCAGGTAGATCGAAGCAGAGAAGTTCCTTATCTATTCTTGCACAATTCTCATTTTCCATTTTATTCTATTTTCATTTCCATGGTTATCTACATGAGATCCTAAGATCAATGTTGTTTTTGCAGGAGTTGAAGCATGTATCATACAGGACAGTTTGAATATAGCTTATTATACTTTTTAGTTGCAATATGTAATTGATGGACTCTGGAAGTTTCTAATTATGTGTCTTTCTGTGATGCAGGAGAAAAGTTCAGCCTGTAATGGGTTGCAACAGGGAAACATGCCCATGGGGTGGATCATTATTCCAATCAATGCAAGACCGAAAATGAATTCTAGTGACAGTTGGAGGCGCTATCACGTATGGATCTTCAGCTCAGATAATTGATGATGGATGAAGACCTGTTGTTAAATGAAAATGTCCACTTTATGCGGTGAGTATACACGTCTTCATTGGCTGTACTGTCTCCTTAGTTTTGACCAGGCACGTCTGACTAAGAATGCCAACATATGTCTTTTGCCTTGAGGCGCGGAGATATTCACAAAGACAAGGCACTCATTGCAGTTATACCTTGATTGGAAACCTCGGTGTTTTTACACTCATTCTCTTACATGAGCCTTCCTTTCTTGAAAAACATGGATTGTATGAGGAGATTCTCAAGCTGGGTTAATAGCGACTGGAGCAGCAGTTACATCTCGCTACCACATATAACCGTTGTCTCACCATGCCCAAAGTTTTTGCTATTTTCTTTGTTCTGTTTAGTTGACCTCTTGAAGCTTGCTCTCAGCCATAACATATTAAGAATGAGGTACTTCTTTTCCACATGTAGTCTTAGAGGCACTTTACTATCAATAGATTTGTGTTTGTAGTGTGTATTGAGCGTTGACTTAAAAAAAATTGTAAGCTTTGTTGTAATATTGTCTTGTGAACATCTGAAATTTGTCATATCTTGCTTTTCAGTATGCATATTGTAAGCGGAAGATTATGGGTTTTGTGAATTTATACTTCATTTCAAGGATCATTAAATGCCTGTTTTATAACCATTTGTCAGTTATTAATGCCCGGTAAGTCTCTGCATTGGCATATTATAAAGGAAGTAGAGCTATTCATAACCGGTGATCATCAGTCATCACTATCACATGGGATGGTGATTATCAGCACTGATAATAACATTATTCTTATAAAGGTATTCTGTGTGTGAGGACAATACCTCATCTTAAAGTTGATATTTTGTAATTATCTTAATACCTCTTTTCCACAAAGATGGTTTTATATTCTTTTTTATCTATCTCAAAATATATATCACTTTTCTTTTAAAAATATAATTGAAATACTAGTTTTTCTTATATACTCATATTTAATATACATTGTAAAGTTGAATAATTATTAGATGAAAATGATCTTTAATTTATTTTTTCAATACTATTAAATGAATTTTTCTCAATCTATTTATGTGAAAATAGGAATAGTGCATTCTTTGTGGGACGGGGACGGAGGTGGTATTTAACATGTTTCCTCGAAGTCATGATTTGTCAACTAGGCAAGTTGAATGGCAATGATACCTATGCAAGAGAGAAATTTAGTAGTTTTTTTTTTTAACAGCAAGAGACATTTGGTAGTTGGAAGCTAATGGAGTTGTTGGAATCCTGATTGACTTACGCATCCAGTTGTTGTTGGGATACAGAAATCTTAGAAAGTCATGGGAAGAGACTTTCTTTACTCGTACAATAGTCCTCTTGTCATCTGAGGTTAACAGGTGCCTGGATATTTTTTTTACCTCTATTACCTTAAATCTTAACCATACATTTTTTTTTTCCTTTAACCATACATTTGAGCATGCAATACTTCTATTTAGAACCACTTTTACACCAGAAGCTTAGACTACGCTCTAACTAGCTGAGCTACCTCAACTGCCTTCATAAAATCTGGTTTCTCAGGAAGAACAGAGGACTTGTCAATTGCGCAGACTCCCAACGACTAACGAAACAAGTGGCAGGGTTAACAATTTCACTCTTATCAGTGCATTGGTTTGGATATTCTTGTCCGGACAAATGTTGGAGAATGCCGTTGGAGTATCAGTTATAAAACTAGATGATCAAATTGATGCTTTGCTGCTTCATAACTTCTGATTGTGTATATAATAATGGATTTGTATGAATCTTCTTGTTGAAGAATGAAGGAAGAGAATGGTCCTACACACGCTCTTCCGATCTACCTTTTTCAGGAATCTTAAGTAGCCTTTTCATGCGGTATTCTTTATGCATCCCAAGAAATTGATTCAGTTCCAAGATAATTTATATTATAGTTTAAAGCAAGGAATTGCTTCTTATTTAGTGCATCCAAGATAAAAGAAATCCTAAACCCATAACAATAATCTTGCGGCCGATGAATTTCGCAAAGCAATGTCTCTTCCCTCATTCAATTTTTCCAGGGTACAAATATGTAGTTGGGCCAATTTTCTGTACTTTATCCCCCCACCCTACTACACCCACCCCTTCCTCTGTTCTCTTTAGGACAAGATATATTGCTATTAGCTTAGGATACTTTTGATATGCTGATTATAGGATCTTGGAACCTTATCATTTCATGGATTGTCTTTTCCTTGTTTTCTAGCTCTTTTGCTTCCACATTTACCATTGTCAACAACTGCCCTTACACAATATGGCCTGGTACACTAGCCGGTGCTGGGACTCCTCCACTTCCGGCAACCGGGTTTCAACTTGATTCTGGCCAAAGTATTGCGATCCCAAGTGTTCCAGGATGGTCAGGTCGAATATGGGCAAGAACTGGTTGCACATTTGATACATCAGGTATTGGCTCATGTCAAACAGGGGATTGCGGAGGAAGGCTTGAATGTGATGGCATGGGTGCCAAACCTCCAACATCGCTCTTCGAGATAACCCTTGGAGCTGGAGACCAGCAAGACTATTACGATGTCAGCCTCGTCGATGGATACAATCTGCCATTAGTTGCAGCTCCACGAGGGGTTCCCACAGGATGCAATGCCACAGGCTGTGTTTCAAATGTCAATATGGGTAAGATCTTTCTTGAACTACTACATCATAAAAATGCTGTTACTGTTAGAGAGAAGTCACATTTATTATTATTTTCCGCAAACCAAATATTGGATATCGAACAGGTTGCCCGAAAGAACTTCAGGTGATCGGTAATGAAGGCGAAGGCGGAGGCAAAGTAGTTGGCTGCAAGAGTGCATGTGAGGCGTTCGGACAAGACCAGTATTGTTGTAGTGGAGAATACGCGAATCCTACGACTTGCCGTCCATCGTTCTCTCGACTATCTTCAAGAGAGCATGTCCAAGGGCCTATAGCTATGCATTTGATGATGGAACCAGCACTTTCACTTGCAAGGCTAATGAATATGAAATCATATTTTGTCCTGACAGCGGGTAATAAGATCTCAAATCCTTCTGCTCCTTTCTTCATTTGTGTCTAATAATGATGAAATTAAGAAACATTCATGGTTCACGCAAGTTTATGATATAATTTATTATTATCGTGACTAAAATGATTATTTGGAAATGCAGGATGAGAAAACCAAACAGTGGATTAACAGCAGCACCAATGGAAGAAAGAAGAAGAAGTGGGGAGGTTGCAGTGATGGTTTCATCTGCATCAATTCTCCTACCCATAAAAATCTCAATATTTGCTCTCATTTTCCAGCTTTCTGTCAAAGTATTGTGCATCTAAGCAGCTGAAAGTATTGATCAAGAAAGAAATAGGGAAGTTCAAGAATTCATCCTCAAGAACAAGTGAAAATCGATCAGAGTCTTGACCGATTGTCTTGCAAGAACGGAAGAATAACTGAATTTCTTGTATTGACGATAGTACTTATTGATGATAGTACTTATAAATTTCCTCTTTGAAATTTAGGTTAGACTAAGGGTCGTAAACGGGTATGTCGTGTTTGCTATACGACACAATAATATTTATTTATATTTAGATGTGATCTGCGCATAGCCGTTTGATGGAATTTAGAATTCTTCAAGGTACGTTTAAATGGCTTGCTCAATAAGGTGGACCAGCAAAATTGTATTGGACGATATTAAAGTATCTCCATAGAATTTGTTAAATCTAAAATCCTCTTTATTTTAAGGGAATGAATGCTCAAAAATGGGTTCCAACAAATTCTCTGAATTAACATTTCAAAATATTGGTCAAAAAAAATAATAAAAAAAATAAAAACACATTTCAAAAAAGAAAGTGGAGTTTTATAATAAAATTAAAAAAAATATATGAAAAAGATAGGACTAGGAATGGTAATGGGGCGAGTATGCCTTTCCCCGTCCTCACCCCGTTAAGAAATCCCCCGCCCCGTACCAGATTCAATCGGGTACGGGGCGGGTACAAAAAAATACCCGTTACCCGCCCCGTTAAGAAATAACTAAAAAAATATAGAAAAAAATGAAATTAAAATTATATGAAAAGCCATCCTAAGTATCATGTCAATTTCATCTTTGGTATCTAACTTTGAAATTTCATAGAGAACAAAATATTTTTTCAAAAAAAAAAAAAAAACCGGGTATCGGGGCGGGGCGGCCAAAACCCGACCTTGCCCCGATAAGATTTCGGGGCGAAAAATTTCGCCCCATACCCGCCCCGATACTTAATGGGGCGGGTACTCTCGAGTATCGGGTAATACCCGTCTCATTGTTATTCCTAGATAGGACCTATCAATTTTTTTTTTTGTCTCTCTCTTTCATGTTGGACTTTAGAGCATCTCCAATGCATAGTGGTATTTATCATAGAATAATATGACAACTGTTAAAAAAATACTTATTTAACATATTAAATGCTTACTATTATCATAGAGAGTGTCATCTCCATAATAATGACAGACATTAATTTATCCAATTAATAATTTTCTCTCTTTCTTTTTTCAAAATACTTAATAATAACTTGCTAACTATACGATAAAGATACACATTATATTAGACAGTTTATTGAATGTAATATTAATATTCTTTTACCACATGTATTCCTTTCACATTATTGCATTAGAGATGCTCTTAAACCATAACTTTGTACATTGGAGATGCTCTCTGTTAATGACTACAACTTTCAATAATTCATTCTTGGTTTAATACAAGAACAATGCATTTTTTTGGCGACCTTGTACATTGGAGAAGCTTTAAGTTAATTACTACAACTTTCAATAGTTCATTCTTGGTTTAATACAAGAACAATCGATTTTATTGGCTAATAAAGAGTCAAAAGTAAAAAGTTTATTGGAGAGAGTCATTTTTGCTTTTTAAATCTAAAGATACCTCTTAAATTGCGAAATATTCTCTTTTAAAATGGAGAGACTATGAGAGATCCCAATCCCACTATAGAGACAAATCTGTCTTTGAGTTCGGAGACAGATCTGTCTATGAGGCCACATTGTTCTTCCATGCCACCGCATGGGCCTCATGGTACGGCCGCACCAAGGCAGTGCAGGTGCACTCGTTAGGCAGTGCGGCTGCACCTTGCGGTCGGGTGTGACTGCACCACGAGGACCATGCAGCCACATGGAAGAACCACAAGGCCGCGTGGATAGATCTGTTTCCAAACACGGAGAAAGATTCGTCTCAATAGAAAATGCATGAGAGATCATCTTAGAAAGGAAAATTATTCATTTTTTATGGTCTCATTCTATGAAAACATGCATATAACAAAATGGTGTTCCATCCCTTATAGCAAGCATCTATATATTTTCAATTTATAATTTTTTTTTTGAAAATCAATTTATAAAATGGGTAATTTTGACGGTAGTTTTTCAAATTTTAATTTTTACACAATTTTATTCTCATTTTTTATTTGGCTTATAGAGATCCCAATATTTCATTTATTATCGTGTTTCATCACTACTAACACTGTGTCGCCAACAATAGGAGGACATAAGTTACTTTTTACTTTTTATAGGATCATCATGTCATGAATTTGAAACCAGATTTTAGTTCCATAGGATTTTTTATATATGTTAATTATGCAAGATGAAGTGAACATTCAGTTTTAACCGCAACTGCAACAAGTTATTACAAAACTAATGAAACATAGTTCTTATAACAATATACATCCTAAAGTCCCGTAGGTTAATGAATAAAAGGAGCTAGTAATTTGCTCGATTTGATTAAGTACCAAATGTCTAGTGCCATTGCATCACTATAAGATGTCCCAGCATATCACCGTTTCGTAGCGAATGATGCAATATTGTCATTGTTTATGTAGGCCTACCTCTCTCTATATGGGCCTGCGGCCTTGAACTTGCCTACGTAGGCCTACATCTCCCTCCTGCCATGATGTCATTGTTTATGAGATCGTTAATCGACAATGATTATTACAAGGCGCCTTGAATTTGCGGGGCCTTGAGTAGTTTCTAAACAAGAACTTTAATGTGGCCCTACGTTTCTTTATAGTTGGGAGAGTTGCACTGATTTGAAATTACATTTTCGGGGTGGACATATATAATAGCGATAAAGCACGGAAACTCCTAAAAGGTCAGCGTTTCATGTCGAAAATGTTTCAGAAACCAAAACTCTCTGAAAGCTCTTTGGAATGTTTCGGAAACTCCAAAAGAGTTTCCTATTTTTTCAAAATTTGGAAACTCCATGGAAATTCTAAAGAAACTTTAAGGAAATTCTTACTTAAAAATTTACAAAGGTTTAACAAAAATAAAATCTTAATGTGACACCAAGCTGTGTGATGTGGATAATATTCAAGAACAAAACGTCTTCTACCGTAATGACACCAGGCTGTGTGATGTGGATAATATCAACTACTAATGTGAATATAGGGCTAATTTCACAAATCGTATCCAACCTTTGAGTCAAGAATCGACTAGGTCCTGAACCTTTGTTTTCAACCTCTTAGGTCCCCAACTTTTCATAAATTCACGTGATAGGTCATTTTTGACAGATTCCGTCAATATTACCGTTAACTTTCTCATAAAATTATCGTTATACCCCTTAACTTTTTAATTTAAAAAACAAAATATTTAAAATATTAAACATAATAAAAAACTAAAAAAAAAAAAGGAAAACACCTACCCTACCCCACCCCATCCTACCATCCCCTCCCCTCTCAAGAATGGCTGTCGGAATGCTGCCATTTCCGGCGGCCAAAATGGGGGGGGTGAATCCCTTCCCATTTGATGCCGTTTGCAGCAGCATTTTTTCTGCCAGTACTTATGGGGGTGAATACCCTCATTTGCTATCGAAAATGGTAGCATTTCCACTTCCATCTCTAGTGGCCTTTCTTGGAAGGGGCAAGGGAAGAGGTGGGTGGGTTTTTTTTAAATATTTTTATTATTTTTAATATTTTTAAATCTTTTGTTTTTAAAATTAAAAAGTTAAAGGGTGTAACGGTAATTTTATTATAAAAGTTAACGGCAATATTGACGGAATACATAAAAAAGACTTATTGTGCGAATTTATGAAAGGTTAATGACCTAGGAAGTTGAAAAAAAAAGTTGAGGAGCCAGTCGATTCTTAACTCAAAGGTTGTGGACGATTTATGAAATTAACCCTGTGAATATATCACCACCTCACAAATCACGTGATTGGTATTATAACATATCATCTATTTAGTGCTGTAACACAACACTTAATGTTTGGTTATCAGCTTCAGGATAGGATAGGGTAACGGATGGGGCAGTAAAAGTTGTAAATTTAATTTTTTTTTATTTTTTATTTTTTGCAAACCCTGCATATTTGCTAGCAGTGTAGTCCGATTTGATTTGGTTATTCTAAACTTTTAGATGGTTATGGTTATTAAAACCAATAACCATTTGATTACTTTTTTTTTTATTCTAAAACCCTTAACCAAACTATAACCAATTTTAAGGATTTGATTTCGAATTTATTTAACATATTATCAATTCACATTACTAGACTCAAATAATAAAGTTATCCAACCATATCTTTTTATCACTCAATCCTTATAATTCTCTCTTTCAATTTAATAATTGATTATAGAATTAATATTCTAAAGTAATTATAAAATCAATATAAGGGTTCACACGTAAAAATGAACAAAGAAAGGTTAGGGAATCGCCATAAAACGATAATAAATAAAAGCATAGCAAGCGAGCCACGATATAGAAAAATAGGACGATTACAAAGTAGAGACAAACTAGTGATTAGTACAAGAAGGCAATATCCGTGAATAGTAGCCATTCCTATAAATATTTCACCACAACTCGAAATTAACTAACTTTTTCTCATTATATACTGAGTCCGGATCTGCTGTCCCCAAACCCTGTCTCGCTTGCTGTCCGTCCAATAAAAGTCTTACACGTGTTTATTTAATTTACAAGTCAGCATTTTCTTAGTTAATCAAATATTAATTAATTAATTAATTAAACACGTGTAAGGATTTAATTGGGGGGACAGCGAGCGAGATGGGATTTGGGGACAGCAGATCTGGATCCTTATATACTTCACCTAGAATATGAAAGAACTCTGGTTCTCTTAAATGGTTCAAAAACAAATTTAGGTGATCCGATTCAAAATCAAATTGAATCATATGGCGCCGTCTGTGGGAAGCGAGGTGAATTCTCATGGATTTCCTTAAATTTTCCATTTAGACTGCATAAATTATCATAGTAATCATGCCTCCCAAGACAAAACTGTCAAAGGCAGCGAAGCTAAAGAGTGTTCTTCGAGAGGAGGATGAAGCTAGTGAAGAAGTCAATCTCTTCCATCTTCTCCTTATGTTTCTCATTCCAGCACTCCTACGGAGGAAAATCTTCAAGATAATTTTAATTTGATGCAACAGCAGCCAAATTCGATAATAGCGCTTCTCTTAGAGACCAACTTCTCTACCTGTGCAACCAACACCTTCGCTGGAATAAGCTCTGCCTCTTGAACATGTTCCTGCTTTTACTCAACCGAACACTTTCTCGGAGGAAGTATTATTACAAAAAATTGAGGAGGTACTGGTGAAACGCGAGGAGCAATCTTGGCCTGTGGTAATAAAGGAGGATCCATTCTCTGAAATCATCTGTGGTGTTCCGTTGCCAGTGAAATTCCGAGAACCAACTGAAGAATATGATGGAACCACGGATTCGATTGATTACCCGCGAGCTTCCCAGGGTCGTGTTAGTCTGCATAGTTGGTCTAATGCCATCACCAGCTGGGCGTTTCCTTTAACATTGAAGAAGGACACTCGTGAATGGTTTGACGTGTTACCACCAAAATTTATCACCACTTTTGTAGACCTGGCGAATCATTTTGCTATCTACTTTTCTAATAGTGCCAGGAAGAAGAAAACCAATTTGTTGCTTATGTAAGTGGTGTAAGAGAAGAAAGAACAATTGAGGGATTATATTTTGAGAATTAATCGCGCGCTATATTGGGTATAAAAGATATGCAGACATCTAGCGTTGTATCGGCTTTATTGACATGGCTTCAAAATCAGAGTTTCCATATCAGTATCTCTAAGAAGCCTCCAGTGACTATGGTGGAGCTGTTAAGATGAGCTAAATCCCACATTGATCAAGAGGAGGTCTTGTCTGCGTCTGCGCGATTTGATACAAATCAGTTATTCCGAGGAAAGAATAAAGTGGAAGAGGCTTTTAAGGGCAAGGATTATGTTTATCAAACACCTGGAGCAGATTTTCTACAGAGGTACAGACCTAATAGATTTCAGGGGTCACCATACACTGCACATGCACATCGTTCAGATTAGTTGATGGCAGTGGAGGCCGTTGATACAGTTGAGGTAATAGTAAATGCTTCTAAAAAGAAAGATGGCATCAAGCAGTTCTGGGCGATCATGCAGCGCCTGCCTCTAGATGCCTTACATTGGCCATAGAAATTAATGTCAAGGCCAGAGAAATACGATAAGTCGAAATTCTATCAATTTCATATAGAACACGGTCATTACATTGAGGGTTATTATCAACTCAGAAGAGAAGTTGAAAGGTTGATCGCGGAAGGTACTTTGCCTAAATCACTAGAAGAGGGTAATAAGGAGGAGATCAGAAGTCACAAGCAGGGATAATCCATGTTATCGCGGGAGAAGCTGCAGCTGGAGGAGATTCATCCAAGAGCATGAAAACTTATTCTCGATCGCTGCAGGTGAACAATATTTCCACCACTTCTCGTTTTGCACAGCCCATTATTTTTTATGATAGTGGTTTGGGAGGAGTTGCTTTGCCTCATGATGGCGTGTTAGTGATAATTGGAGATATCTCCAATTTTGATGTTAAGAGAGTTTTAGTTGATACTAGTAGTGCAGCGAACATTTTACGTTGGGATGCTTTTAAGGGGTTGAAATTTTCAGAGCGATTGTTGGAACCTATATCCATTCCATTGCAAGGCTTTGTAGGTTCAGTGGTAGAGCCAGAAAGAATAATAGAACTGAACATAGTGTTGGGAAAGAGCCCAATGATGGTAACGTTAATCACACCCTTTGTTGTCGTACGCACATGGTTGTCCTATGCTTAATATGTTAGGAGCGATTGTTTCTAACCAGCATCAAGCCATGAAATTTCCAACTAGCAGAGGTGTTGGCGTAGTGTGGGGGGTCAATTTCTATCTCACATATGTTATACGGACAAAATTAAGTGTAAACCGGTGTATGCGATTACTTTAGAAGAGGTAACGGAAGAAGATCGCTTTGAGGCAATAAAGGTTATTAAAGAAGTGGAAGTCACTACCGGGAAGGTTTTTAAGATAGGAAAGATATTGGACACTGAAGAGAAAGTGCAGCTAGTCAATTTTTTGAAGAATAATTTGGATGTTTTTGCTTGGTCGACGGATAATTTGGAAGGCTTGAATAGAGACGTCATACAACACTCCCTAAAGATTGACCCATCTCAGAAACCTGTGAAACAAAAAAAGCGACATTTTCACTCTGGAAAGGCACCAAGTAATCAAGCAGGAAGTAGCTCAATTGCTAAAAGCAGAGTTCATCTGGCAGGTCATGTACCCAGAATGGGTGGCTAATATGGTATTAGTCAAAAAGGCGAATGGAAAATGGCGAATGTGTGTAGATTTCACATATCTCAACAAAGCATGCCTGAAGGATTCGTATCCGCATCCCAATGCATTGGTTGGCGCGACTACAGGGAAGAGGAGATTTTAGTTTCTTAGATACATTTTCGGGGTACCACCAAATTAAGATGTTAGGGCGTGATGAAGAAAGAACATCATTCATTACTGAGATGGGAATGTTCTGTTACACAGTGATGCCTTTTGGTTTGAAGAACGCTGGTGCTACTTATTAACGAATAGTTAATAAGGTTTTTGCTGATTCGATTGGGAAAAACATACAAGCTTATGTGCTCTTCCGATCTTGTGTACGTCCATCAAAAGTCTACGCATCTGGATGATTTGAAGCAAGTGTTTGATACCATTCGGGTTTACAAGACAAAGTTCAACCCAGAAAAGTGTACTTTTTTTACTTTAAGGGGAAATTTTTGGGTTACAAGATCAGTTAAAGATGGATTGAGGCGAATCCAGACAAGATTAAAGCCATCATGAATTTGGGAATACCGAGAAGTTTACATGACATACAACGATTGACAAGACAATTAGCAATGTTGAACAGATTCTTATCGCGCATCGCCAACAAGTGCTATCCATTGTTTAGATTGCTTCGAAAGACTGTTTAGTTTAATTGGACCGCCGAGTGTGCGAAAGCATTGGAACTGTTGAAAAGCAATTTGTAGAAACCGTCTATTTTGACAAGGCCACAGCAAGGGTGTAACGCCCCAAAATTCAAAAGTAATATATCAAATTATTTTTGTGATGTTACGTGATGTGTCAATATTTTTATGGAATTATATATAACATCCCGTAAAAATTTAACAAAAATTAGGCTATGTGGTAATTATTTTGTCAACAATTGGGATAGATACTTAACTTTTTCATTTTTATGTCATAAAACTAAAAGTTTAATTACTTGAATGAATGCATAAAATTAAAGTGTGGTTATTTATTAGTGTGATCCAAAATTTAACAACCTAATCACAAGACCACATTAAGTATGAGGACTCCGCAAGCAATAAACGAATGGACAAGATTTGGCCATGTCTATCCTATTACATATGGTGCTAATTTCGCCAAATTAAAATACACTTGTTAGTTTTGCAATTTATGGATTTCAAATGTTATTTAAAAACAATTAAATTTTAACACCTATAAAAAGACCCAAAAACTAAGAAAATCCACCAAGCCTTCTCCAAAACAATTCCACTTATCTAAATTCGTCCAAAATTAGCAAGGGTGGAAGAACACCAATAAAAACCCACCAAAATACCTATTCGTCTCTTGAAAAATGATCTTTACCAAATATAGAAAGATTCTCACTTAAAAATACGCTTTGATTGAGGAATATCAAGACTTTAGAGGCACTTTTCCACTTAAAATCGTTCAAATAATCTTTGACATAATTAACCCACACTTTGATTCTCTTTCTTTTATTCATAAACTTTCATGAGATATGCACGGATTTTTGATGCATCGTCATTATAATTGGTTTATTACATTTGAATCACAAGTTAATACTCTACCTGTTTTGCTTTGCTATGTGATCTTGGTCATTTTGGCTATGTGGTAATCTTTGTATTATGTTCATGCTATGTAATCTTGGCCATTTTGAATCATTGAATCTTGTGCGCGCCACGGGTAGTAGTTTAACTAGTGATAGAGCCCTCTTGTGCATCCAAAAGTTTTTTGCATTCCATGAAGTTGTTTTGAAAAAAGAGTTTTCTTAAATGAAAGGTGAATCAAAGGATTTTGTTACTCATTGAGTACTTTGTACTCACTTCCCTTTCCTTTTCTTCAACCTTGTAGATGATTGAACACAAGATATTGAACAAGCAAGCCGGGAGTTGGACCATGCCCGTGGAGAGAAGTAGAGTTGTGCATGTAGAAGGAAGCGATCTATGGAGTTATAAGAATACACTTTGACCCACCTCTCTATGGACATATAGATACATACATCTTTGTGGCTTGTCATATATAAGACCAGAGACAATTCATTCGTTTTGTACGTCCTATCCCCGTTATTCGTGTAAAAGCTTCTACTAATAATGGATAAAATAGCGGGGTGTGACATTATAAATATTGGGTTTAGAATTCCAGAGGTAGCTACGAGATTGTGGTCTTTTATATAAGCTCGTATAGTTTTCCTACATTATATGTAAACTATTTAGACACTTATGAGAATTTAATTAAGTTAAGTGACTAAGAAAAATAAGTAAGAAAGTATAAGGATTAAACATTAATTAAATAATTGCGGAACAAGCCTTTAGAAATTTCTATAAATAAGGGTTAGGGAGGTAGAAGATGAATGAGGAAAAAATGGAAAAACCAAGTCAAACCCTCTCTCTTTTCTTTTATGCTAGCCCCAAGATAAAAGAAGGGGGCTGGCTAGCCCCCCATTTTCTTGTCTTTTTGGGGGCTGGCCACGGCGGGCAGCCACCCCCTTTTTTGAGGGCCGGCCATCCCCAAATTTTGGCACTTTCTGTATAAGACGAAAATGTGCATAACTTTTTGTGTAGAGCTCGAAATTGAGATCCGAAAAAGGAGTTGGATTCCTTATTTCATGAGCTTCGATATGTCATGATAAATTACACGTGATGTTGGGGGTACTTTCGACAAGCATGAAAGAAAAGATTGCAATAGCTACAGACGAAAGTAAGTAACGATTCAACTACAATGTAAAACAATAGTGTTATATACTCGAGTGTGATAATGTGATATTTATTAGTCATGCCCTATGATTGGAAAGATTGCAATATATGATGATTGTTTGACATTATGTGAATATATCAATACAATCTTTGATGAGAGATACTTGAGAACATTGGGCATGATGTATCTGATCTGACAGAGATTATACTATTGATCACATTGTGATATATGACATATGCACCCATTATGCTTGATGTTAAACATGAGAATATACATGTGGTATGAAGAAGATTGGCTTGTGAGCTAATGATGATTGTGTGAACCCTGTATACTAATACCGTACTTTATTTGCTGTCTAGGTAGATATACCACTCAGGGTGTTCCCTTGGGTGAGTTTTTGGGGGCTCAGCGGCATAGCCATCCGGGTAGATATACCTGGGGTACCAACAAGTAAATGTTTGGGGGCTCGGCTGTGATAGGGCAGGCCTATTATTTCTGGATTGTATTTTGTACTAGGAGTGACTCGTTGACGATGTACTCATGTATATCCTAGTACGTGCACATTTGATTTGGCCTTATTGATATTGAGCTCGTACGGTATACTATATGAGGGTTGGGGACCCTGCATGCTTGGTTGTGTGACGTCGTCATCATCATTTATATGGCATCATATAGTGATGATCATGCATACCATTATTTGCTGAGTGTTAGCTCATATAATTTTGCATTGTAGGTGTTAAAATGCAAGTGACGGGGTCGGTGGTAACTCCAAGATGACCGGGCAATTGTGTACTAGGCTTTGATAGTGGTGCATGGGTCAATCACAAGGGAAACCTACAAAGGTTATGACTATTTTAAGTTAATAATTTATTATTACTAATTTCCAACAGTAAATTAGATTTTATATAAATAATTTCCGTTTGTCTTCTGCCCTTGATTTTAAGTATCCTTAATATATATGAATTTTACAAGTTTAAACCTTATAATGAAATAAACTTTCTCGGATAAGATCATCCTTAGGGACGTCATAATTATATTTAAATTTATTACGAATGTACATATATTCCAAAATTTACTTTATGTATTTAAGTTTAATATAAATAATTTGTGATCGAACATCAGAAATTTTTGGTTCACCCGTGTTTTACTCCTTGGGAAAATTTTCAAATTCAATTAATATTTATTCCATAATATAGTACGGAAGGATTTACATAAATAGTTGGGAGTGTTACATTTAAGTGGTATCAGAGCATGGTTTATATGACCCTACAGACTGCCCAATGCACACATGCTTGATGGTTATTTGGGGCTCCACCACCAAGTAAGTGATTTCTTGGCTAATGTGCATTATATTACATTTATAAAATTACCATGCGTATGTTTGGGAACGATATTTATCGTATGATTCCATTTTTGTGCTAACAAGATATTAGATGTGGTTGATTGTTAAGTACCATGTTTTCATCAAGTGAATATTGTACGTTGAACCGTTAGAGAAATTAATTCTTTCAAGATTTTTCGTTTGATTTGCACTAGACAAGAATGTTCTAGTGCGAATTGTGAGGTGGTCATTACTCAAGTTTTTGGTTATTAAAGTGGATATGATGAATTATCCCAAAAGAAATAAAAGGGAAGGGACATATGGAGTTTAGTTGTGGACTTTTGGATTCTTTGAGTACTTGAAGTGCCCCGTATTATTATGATATAGTGTGTGATTGAAGCTAATGGTTTATTATGAGGGTGAACACAAATATGCATTGTTGAGTAAAAGAGGAGATATGAGAAGAGATATCTATTGGAAAATTCTTAAAATTTGAGAATTATGCTAGTGAACATGAGAATAGTTTATATATGCTTCAAAAAGCATACATAAGACCAACATTAGTTGCTCATATTGTTGGCCTATGTATGAATAATTTGGCCATCTTAAGTTGATTATAAAGGTAATCTCGTGGGTTCTTGTATGAATTAGGTCGGTATGATTTAGTATAGAAGTACAAGAAAGATTCCGATCTCGAACGGATGACTTGGCCAACACGAAAAGTATTATATTCTAATAGTAAGATTAAATAAAGAAAATTTTGCAAATTGATGAGACAATTCAATCCTGGGATAAATCCCAATGATATGGGATATTATGAATTTATAATCCTTGTGACACCCTTATGAGTAATGCAAGATTAGTATTGATGATATATGGTAAAACAGTTATTTAAAGTCATCACATAGAGATTGGATAATCAGAACTATTTTAATTAGTTGTAACTTATATTGATTTGCATGATATTTGACAATGGATATTGGGAAAACTCTATAAGCTAAAAAGAACTATGTGGTAGAGCAATATTAATAAAGAATATCATATCTGATCAATCAAGACTATACCAAGTGAAAGCATAGTGGAAGTTACAATGTCACTAAATATTGTGCATTTCAGTGTAAGAAAAAAAAAAGGAACATCAATATTTTATTTTGATAGTATTTTTGTTCAATAAGGTTAAAGGAATTGATAAATTGACTTAATTTTATTTTGTATTCAATAAAATAAAATTTGAAGTCTATATGTTCCCAGTGATACCTTGTAAGTATCAAGGACCTATGTTGGTGCTATATGGTAAAGTTTGATCTTTACAGTATCGGGATGTGGTTGAAGGACAAGAGTCAACATAGTAATGACCTCAACTCTTCTCCTGTGAGGTATAAAGATGTTTGAAGGTAAATATGTTGTTGTATCTATAAAAAAGACTTGGAAAACTTCATCATACATGTAAGAGATTCTACATATGATAAGTTTAATTAGAATTAAAATTAGAATTATGATATACCAAGGTTGTTACTGTATAGAACTCATGTTATCCATTTTGAAGTATATGGTGTGAATACGATATTAGAATTGGAAGTGGGACATATGTGATCTGTCTTTAATACTATGAGTAGTGAATGGAAAATAAGATTGCTAGAGAAATTATTATGAAAGCAAGATTAATATAAGATAATGTGCCGGTAACACTATTACAATTGGTAGTTCTAAAAGTTAGATAGCATTGTTAAGGTTGCAATAATCACATGTTCATCATATGATAAGTGAAAAATATTTTAGGACTATTATGATTGTGTTGATGATAAATCGTGGAATTTAAGTGTTTCATTTCATAGAAAGGTTTGCGAAATTTTGTAGACGTCATAATACAAAGGTTATTTGGAATTAATATAAAGAAATTATGGAACAGTCATTCGAAAAAATATTATTGAAAGATTTAGAGATGTGAGCAATAGTATCACGATTATTTCAACAACTTACTTAGATGAATGTCTAATCTCAAACCACGTAAAGGTTTGACAATGAAAATATTTTAATTAATATCTATACTCTTATTAATATGTCAAAGATGAATAATTGATTAGTAGGATGCATTAATTTTAATACCTTGATGAGTACATGGAATACATGAATTCGTTGAGAATTAAGTATACTAGAGATCTAGTGATAATAAGATACACATGCCATAAAAATGTTGGTAATTGTTGTAAATAATTATTGTATTTAGTGAATGACAATTGTACCCCTTAAACCCTAGCCGCCATTAGTTTTCTTAGCCACCACTATAAGTTAGTTGACTTGTACTCCAAGTCTTTCTTGGGCAACACACTTGTACGTGTATAAATAGACATCATGTGTTGTGAATGAAAATACAATTCACGAGTTTTCTCTCCAACTTTTCTCTCTATTTTCTTTTCTTTCCTTCTAGTTTATAACACGCTATCAGCATGAGTCTCTAATTTTTCCAAAAACCATTTATTTTTCCACAACTCTTGAGTTGTAATTTATTCAAGTCGTGAATCAATATCTTTGTCATCCTCGATTCTTGCTTTTTCGGATGTTTCAAAAGTTGTCAAATAAAAGACTACATCATGATTTTATATTGTGCAATTCATGATGTATTACATTACTCTTTTGAATTAATGATTGAATTCATTCATACATATAAGAAAATTTGTGATGGTCTCGTTTCTTTGTTTCGGACATCTGCCACCGTTTCCATCTATTGATTTTTTCTTATTCTTATTTTTTTTCTTTCATTGCATAAAGGATTGATATATTGTGCATCATAGATTTTTGGTTATCATGTTTAGATAATTATTATTAATGTTTATGTAATTCCAATTACAGATTATCAATTCATATTGAACGTGGATGTTAATCAATGTTTAATAAGTCGTCTAATGAACTTATACTTATCATGGTTTTTTGAAGAAACACGATCATTAAAAAATCTATCAATAATCCTGAAGATTATTGTGATTTAGATATTATATTTTGTGATCGATGAAGAATTACAATTTATGCTCCATATTCCGGAAGAATATGATTTGCTCCAGAAGAGTCTTGACATATATTATTCTTGTGGTTCCTGAAGAATCACCGATTGCATCTTATATTCCAGAAGAATATAATTGGCTTTAGAAAAGCCATATAAGATTTGTCATAATTCCTGAAGAAACACGATTATACAATTCTTAATAGTCCTGAAGATTATTATAATTAATACATTGTGATTCATGAATAACACAATATGGTCTCGTCATAGTCTAATTGAATATCATAAAGTTATACTAATAGCCAATATCACCAAAATTTACTTAGTTGCATGGGACAAATCGGCAAGAATTATTTGTCGTGGGCCCTTGATGTTTTAATTCATCTGATCTCAAGTAGCTTGGGTACGACAATAAAAGAAGGAAACACATCTAAGGATTGTGCAAAAGCACTTAGTTTCCTTCGTTATTATGTCTAACTTAAAGTTGAGTACTTTACCGTCAAAGATTCACATGATATATGAAAAATCATGAGTTACGCCCCATTGGTTTCATTGCATTGCCTGAAGCAAATGCAATATCTCATCGTGAACTGTGGATGAAGACGTGGAAAAACTCATGAATAAAGCCCTACTAGTAATATTCATAAAGCATCTAATAATAATAGCTCATCTAAAAAGAAGTATAAAGAATATTCTTTAGATGTACAGAATATTCTTTTGATGTGGTATGAAAGGGCATTAAGAACATACATGTCGTACGGAAAAATATTTCGTGGATCTCTACTACAAATATATCAAAGGAAAAGGGCAAGTGGAAATTAATTTCCTTGGTTCTGACGGTCCAGTTATTATGACTCGCTTTGAAGTTTCTGGCTACTTTGCTGACCCAAAAGGGAGTGTTCGGACCCTGATTGTCAATGCAATTATACAAAACATTCTTCAAGACAAAAAGCACTTTATGGAATTAACATTAGCTGAAAATAATGTTAAGACAATATCAAATGCATCGAATATCATCAAAAGCTCCAGAAGAGTTTGTATTATTTTGACAAATAATACGAAATTGTATATTGATGATGCACTTTAGCAAATTCAAGAGAAATTTGCTAATTTTTAAAGATATCCAATGGATATTCCATTGAGATAATGCAAAAAGATAATAACATTTTTGCATAAATTCCTTTGTATCTGGCCGAAGTAGATAAAGGAAAAATTCTCAGCACTACCATCTGGAATGTATTATACATTTATAAAAGCAATTGAGACAAACCATGTCACCAACATGAAGTTCATTGATCGAAAGAACTTTACACCTTGATATGATAGGTTTGGGCATACATAAGCAACTATGATGCTATAGATAATTCACATGGTTACAATCTAAAGAACCAGAAATTTCTTTTAGCAAATAGTTTCCCACATGCTACTTGTGAGCAAGGCAAGTTAGTCATCAAACCTTCCACTATAAAGGTTAATATTGAATCTCCAATTTTCTTGGAAAGAATTCAAGGAGATATATATGGGCCGATATACCCACTATGTGGACTATTTTATTTCGTTATGGCATTGGTTGATGCTTCTACCAGATGGTCCCATGTTCACTTGCTTTCTACTAGAAATGCAGCGTTTGCTAGACTATTTGCTTCTGGAATAAAACTAAAAAGCACAATTCCTCAATCAAGAAAATTCGTCTTGATAATGCTGGTGAGTTTTGATCTCAAGCATTCGACGATTATTGCATGGCAATCGGAATTAAGATTGAACATTTAGTTGCTCATGTTCACACATAGAATGGTTTAGTAGAACTATTCAGTTAATTGTTAGACCATTGTCTATAAAAACAAAACTACCAACTTCTGTTTGGGATCATGCCATATTACATGCTATAGTGATGGCTCATATAAAGCCAATTATCTATCATCAGTATTCTCCCTAGTGGCATGGCTTTGGTTGAGAATCTAATGTCTCTTTCTGAAAAAATTTTGGTGTTGTTTAAATACATTACTTGTTATATTGGACCAGAAGTTCAATATTATGAAAATCTTATTATTTGGCATGACCGGTTAGACCATCCTAGTTTGTCAATAAGAACTATCGAGAATCATATAAAGAATAGAAGATTCTTCCATTTAAACGAATTCTCATGTGCTGGAAGTTCTCATGCAATTTAACTATTAATAATCACTAGCTATTTGGAACTGAGTTCCAAATATGTCTGGAAAATATTCAGGGTGAACAGTGCAGGCCCCTTCGCCCTCCATGTAACCTTCTAGATTATTTATGAATTTGGATCCACTACAAGTCACATATCAAACTCGTAACCAGAAGTTTGCGAGGATAGTTGCTCAATTAATTGATTATGAGTAAAAGTTCCAGATATCAAAATAAAGACATATGTATCTGGCTAATGAATTTTATTCCAAAATTCATTAATTATTCATATATTGATTGGGATATTAATTGTCTATAGTTAGCAAAATAATGTTATACGCCTCAAGTTATTTGTTATACAATTACAATTAATTGAGAACAATCTTTTGTATTTAAGTGATATTGATATTTTACTTACAGTAGTATTCTTATAATATGCCAATAGAATATATAATATCCTCTATATTTGGCTTACCGTCAGAAGTCTCCATCTAAAGTTAATAAGTATGATATGTATAGTCGCTCCACCACTATTATTAAGATGAATATTATTATAATGATGAGAACACAAATTGGATTTGAATCTCTTTTTATATACTTCATCCATGAAGGATGATATATTATATCATGTTTTTCTGACTATATCTTAAATTAAATAGTCTTCCCAGCATTAGGCGGAGGAATTGATAGTTGGTAACAAGTATACGAAATGCGTAATTGTAATCCTTGTATGTATAATGCAAACTTGAAATTTGTAATAGTATGCATTTCAGATTACTGATTGTATAGTTACCAATAGATATATCAAGTTAAATGTTCCAACTTAGATTGATATATAATCCTATAAGAGGATTTAAGATATTAATGGTATGCCTGAAGCATAACATGGTCGATTCCAAAATAAACATCAATGAAAAGGCTTCCGATCTGTAGATACTTGTGATGGTCCTTTTTGAGGCATATATATTCCAAAAGAGTATACAGACATAACTAATTAAAAACTGCCTAAAGAGGCTCAGGTACCTGAAATTACTGGAATAAAGAGATCTCGATAATTTATGTCTATATGATGGAACCGACAAGAAATAATAGTCGACTACACATGCTCATGAGCTCAAGAAATAGCGAGAATGATTAATCAATTTCAACAAAATTGTTGACATTGAATACTGGCCAAGATAAAAAGACAATCCTATAGATTGTTACAATATCAATAATATGACGATCGATAGTTATGCTAAAAGAGCATTTAATGTGTGGTGGATGTTATTGAAACCTGAAGTTTCATTTAACTGGAAATATATGAAAATATATCATTAGATTTGGTATGCTTAGATGAAGCATATAAAGAACTTAAAGTTCTTGTATACATTGCCAGTTAATATGAGAGAGATATGTGTTGTACTCTTTTTTCCTTGACTAAGGTTTTGTCCCAATGAGTTTTCCTAGCAAGGTTTTTAACGAGGCAACAACGATGACGTATCTAAAGAATAACGTACTCTTTTTCCTTCACTTGGATTTTTTCCCATTGGGTTTTCCTTGTAAGGTTTTAACAAGGCATATTTTTTGTGTAATAAATATCTGTGATATATATGATATTAACCCTCGGTATAAAACTCCTAAAAAGTTGATACTACCTGAAGCAGAATATATTTCAAAGTATTGAAGATATTGGAAAGATGTGGATGGCTAAGCATGAGAATCATTCTGGCCAAAATCAGGGGGAGCAGCTGTACTCTTTTTCCTTCAATCAGTTTTTGTCTCACTTGGTTTTTCTGGCGATGTTTTAATGAGGTAGTACTTGGACAATTTAAAGTTGATCATAGTTGAGTGTATTCTTTTTCATTAGTTTAGTTGATTTTTCCCACTGAGTTTTTCCCAAACAAGGTTTATGATGATACAATTATTACATAGAATAGTGATTCAAATGGGAGTGTTGTAAATAATTATTGTATTTAGTGAATGACAATTGTACCCCTTAAACCCTAGCCACTATTAGTTTTCTTAGCCACCACTCTAAGTTAGTTGACTTGTACTCCAAGTCTTTTTTGGGCAACATATTTGTATGTGTATAAATAGACATCATGTGTAATGAATGAAAATACAATCTACGAGTTTTCTCTCCAACTTTTTTCTCTATTTTCTACTCTTTCCTTCTAGTTTATAACAATAATACACACACACACATATACACTAGATCTTGGTGTAACGTTTGGGTATAAATAGATCAAGTTTTTTGGAATCTTTTAAGTTATTAGTCAACGATTAATGATTTCAATTGATGAATGAGATGCGATAACAAGGTAAATAGATTACTATGAGAAATGTTGATGGATACTGAGATTTATATAAGTCATACATCTTGGGATTATTAAACTTTGAATTCCTATGACACTTGAATTTTGGATGATAGTTAGCATACACACATATGAGATAAAGGAAGATATGTGACCAAGAAGTATGATCGTGGTAATAAATTTGTGTCATTAAAAGAATGTGTACTTTGAATTCCTTTAAATTACTTGTCTAATTATGAGAAATTCTGTACATCAATCATGGCAAATATAAGATTGATAAATTTGCCAAGGTAAATTTCAGAACTTACGTTGATAAAGTAAGTACCGATTGCACTAAACATGAATTTTTGGTTATGTGAACCACATAAGGTGATATTCAAGTAAATATAAAGAGTCGGTGATATAAGCATATCTTGATGACAGAATAGCTTAAATGCTATTTGGGAATTTCTTGTTAGAGATTTTGAATTAATTCAACTGCCATTAGAGATTGATAAAGTTTTTTTGTAAGTTTAGATGCATAAGGTACTTTGTTTTGAGACATGAGGCACTTATGGTATAAAAATACTGAAAAATTAGGTTTTACTAGAATTTTTTTAAGTGTAATCTTGAAAAAGTGATATCAGAAATATTTTATGTAATTTGAAGACGGACTGAATAGAGCTATAATTAGGGAACTCACAATCAGTAATTATGAGAACAAAGATCATGCAATTGCAAAGTTATATCTAGAAATAAATGATTGATGAACTTCATTTGATTCTCTGGGTTAAGCATGTTATTAACTGTAGGATTCTTAGCACAGCAATATCTTGGACATAAGTTGATGCATGAATAGAAACGTAAATGGGTATAGGAACAATCTTGGATGATATGTAAGAGTTTTTTTATGACATTTATTCTTTTAAGGGGAGAAGAATATCATCAAAGTAGCACTTCATATGTATTATAACAATAAGGTACGTAGATGCATCAATTGAATTTCGAGGACGAAATTCCTTAAGGGGAGAAGATTTGTAAAGCCCCAAAATTTAAAAGTAATATATCATATAATTTTTATGATGTCATCTGATGTGTCAATATTTTTATAGAATTATAAGTATTGGGTTTAGAATTCAAGAAGTCGCTATGAGATTGTGTTCTTTTATATAAGCTCGTATATGTAAACTCTTCAGACACTTATGAGAATTTAATTAAGTTAAGTGACTAAGAAAAATAACTAAGAAAGTATAAGGATTAAACATTAATTAAATAATTGAGGAACAAGCCCCTAGAAATTTCCATAAATAGGGTTTATAGGGGTAGAAGATGAAAGGGAAAAAAATAGGGAAAAAAAAAAAGCTAAACCTTCTCTCTTTTGTTTTAGGTCAGCCACCCCATTTTCTTGGGGCATCCAGCCCCAAGATAAAAGGAGGGGTGATGGCCAAGTTTATTTAAAAATGAGGGGGTGGCTTTTTCTTGGCTTTTGAGGGCTGGCCTCCCATTTTTTTAGAGGGGGAGGGAGCGGCCACCACTCTTTTATGGGGGCCAGCTGTCTCCAATTTTTGGCACTTTCTGAATCGGACGGAACTATGCATAACTTTTTGTGTAGAGCTCAAAATTAAGATCCAAAAAAGGCTTTGAATTCCTTATTCGACGAGCTTCAATATGGCATGATAAAGTAGAGGTACAATTGAGGGTAGTTTTGACAAGCATGAAAGAAAAGGTTACAATAGCTATGGACAGAGGTAAGTAACGGTTCAACTACAATGCAAAACAATAATATTACATGCTCGAGTGTGATAATGTGATATTTATTAGTCATGCCATGTGATTAGAAAGATTGCAATATATGATGATTGTTTGACACTATGTGAATATATCAATGTAATCTTTGATGGGAGATACTTGAGAACATTGGGCATGATGTATATGATTTGATAGAGATTATACTATTGAGTACATTGTGATATATGACATATGTACCCATTATGCTTGATGTTAAACATGAGAATATGTGTTTGGCATGAAGAAGATTGGCTTGTGAGCTAATGATGATTGTGTGAACCCTGTATAGTGATATGTACCACTTGTTATGTTCCCTCGGGTGAGTGTTTGGGGGCTCAGCGGCGTGGCCGTCTGGGTAGATATACCACATGGGGTACCAACAAGTGAGTGTTTGGCCGCCGAGCCCATTATTTTTGGATTGTATTTTGTACTATGAGTGACTCCTCAATAATGGACTCACGTGGATCCTAGTACATGCGCATTTGATTTGGACTTATTGATATTGAACTTGTATGCTATATTATATGAGGGTTGGGGGCCTTCATGCTTGGTTGTGTGACGTCGTCATCATCATTTATATGGCATCATATACGTGATGATCATGCATACCATTATTTGCTAAGCGTTAGCTCATGTAGTTTTGCATTGTAGGTGTTAAAAAGCAAGTGACAGGGTCGGTGGCAACTCCAAGATGGCCGGGCAATTGTGTACTGGGCCTTGACCGTGGCATAAGTCAACCACAAGGAAAACCTACGAAGGTTATGACTATATTAAGTTAATAATTTATTATTACTTTACAATAGTAAAGTAGATTTTATATAAATAATTTTCGTTTGTCTTCTGCTCTTGATTTTAAGTATTCTTAATATATATGAATTTTACAAGTTTAAACCTTATAATGAAATAAACTTTCTTGGATAAGATCATCCCTAGAGACGTCATAATTATGTTTAAATTTATTACAAATGTACATATATTCCAAAATTTACTTTATGTATTTAAGTTTAATATAAATAATTTGTGATCGAACATCAGAAATTTTTTGTTCACCCGTGTTTTATTCCTTGGGAAAATTTTCAAATTCAATTAATATTTATTCCATAGTATAGTACTAAAGGATTTACATAAATAGTTGGGATGTTACAAAGTGGATACTTTGCGTCTATACCCGGCAGTCTCCAATACCTCTGTGTGCTCTGTGTTGATGCGAGTGGTAGGTTCTATGGAAAATCCAATGTACTATATTAGTCATATATTGAAAGATGTGGAATGTCGTTACACCTTAATGGAGTAGGTCATTTTTGGAATTCTCATCACGGCACGAAGGCTCAGACCTTATTTCCAAGCATATTCTATTGAGCTATGAACTAACTTTCCTCTTAAATATATGCTCAATTGCCCTGAAATTTCTGGTAGAATGATAAAATGGGCTATTGAGCTGGGAGAGTATGATATTGAATATAAGGCCCGAGAAGTGATTAAAGCACAAGCCTTAGCAGACGTTGTGGTTTAATTGGCACATTGGAATGATTTGGAGAAGAATTGTGTATAGAAGATGCATGTAGGAATAGGGTCGTATTGGAAGAACCGGAAGGATTGATTTTCTGGTGACCAATAATGAAGCTGAGTATGAAGCGTTGATTTAAGGAATGCAGTTAGAGTTGGCTAAAGGGGTAAAAGTTTTACGAGTGTTCAGTGAGTCACAATTAGTTGTACATCAAATGCAGAATGATTTTGAGGTAAAAGATGAGAGGATGATGGAACACTATGTGAAAGTAAAAAAGCTACCTCAGGGGTTCTAATTCTGGAAAATTCAAAAAATTTCCAGGGACGAAAATTGTGAGGCAAATTGTTTGTCAAAAGAAGTGTTGGAAAGAAGGAAGCGAAAGCGCATGCCTACTGTTACTATGGTGGAGGAATTGTCATTGGTGGGAGTATTCGAAGTAGAGGAAAACACGAGGGAAGATGATGACCCTTGGATGAAAGAATTGAAGGCCTATCTATTGGAGGAAAAGTTACCAGAGGATGTACCAGAGGCTAAGTGTCTGAGAATGTAAGCGACTAGTTTTGCAATCATAAACGATGATCTGTATAAAAGAGGGATTATGAAGCCGTATTTGAAGTGTGTATCCAAGAAATTTGGAGCTTGTATCTTGCAAAAAATTCATTCAGGAGTATGTGGAAATCACTTTGCAGGAAATGCTTTGGAATATAAAGATATTTCTGCATGGGTATGAAGAAACAGGTGAAGGCATTGGTGAAGTGATGTGATGTGTGCCAATGAAACACAAACATGATTAGTACCTGGATCTGTACAAATACTGCTTATTGGAATTTGTCCCTTGTTTCAATAGAGAATAGATATCTTGGATCCACTACCAGAAGCGTCTCGGCAGTGAAAATTTATAATCATTGCAATTGGCTATTTCACTAAGTAGGTGGAGGTAGAACCTTTGGCTACGATAACTGTACAAAAAGTACAAACTTTCATATCGAAGAATATTATATGCCGAGTTGGGATCCCGAGAGTCATCATAACTGATAATGGGAGACAATTTGATTGCAGAGCTTTTCAAGAATTTTGCGGTAGTTACAAAATTGTCGTATACCCGTAAGCCAATTGTCAGGTTGAAATAACTAATCGTATAATACCACACAACGCCTAAGCAGGCTACGGGAGAAACGCCTTTTAGATTGTGCTTTGGATTGGAAGTGGTCACACAGATTAAAATCATGGAGAAGAGCCCATGAATACTGTTTTTTCATTATGCAGGAGGATGCACATAAAGCTGAATTTGATTTGTTGGAAGAAGATCGCTTAAAGCGTTCAAAAAGATTAAGAAAAAGAAAATACAGGCTGTAGCTCAATTCAATCAAAAGGTCAAAGAAAAATGTTTCCAACCTGGAGATCTAGTGCTGATAACCATTGTTGCAGCGGGCCATCACTTGGGGATGTTAGGAGAGAATTGGGATGGGCCATATGAGCTGATCTGAGAGGTAAAAAAGTCATATAGTTTAAGAACGATAGAGGACAAAGCACTACCTCGACCATAGAATGTAGCGAAGCTAAGGACGTTCAATGCCTAAAGTAATCGCAACGTGTACTGTATCTTGTCTATGATGTATTCTACTTCTCATACTCTATTTAATCCGTTGATGTTTTTATATGTTCATTAATATATTGATGGATTCCTGAAACTACAGATGGAAGTCACAGAAAAAGGAAAGTCTGCGATGAGTCAAAAGTGCGATATGGTGAAGTATCAAGGGTATTTTATTAACTAAGTTATAGTAATTATATATGCACTTGTTATATGTGGCAGTTACTGAAATCGTTGTTGTGGAAGAAATGGAGAAAGAAAAAGAGGGGAAATAAGATACCCTCTAAAAGGGGAGATGAGAGTTTATATTACTCTAAGGTTAGCTTATTTACAAGCCAGATGGATGAATAATGGTGACTGAAGACGTGTTTGAGTGACAATTTTGATCTCTTAAAAATTACATTTGTGCAGGAAAATTATGCTTACACAGGCGATAGTTGAATAATCCATTATCGTTGAATAAAAAAGAGGTGATAGCTAGCGATGAGAATGTGGGTTGATACCTTTTTATTGAAATGATTAAATAAATGATCACATAGTGAATTTTTATTGAAAGGATGATTATTGCCGGACTATCCTTGTTCGGATAAGCTGAGGTGGAAATAAAGTCGTGAAGTTAAAAACTTTTTTTGTGATTATTTAGCGTTCAACTAGTAATAAGGGCGCTAGTATTTGTTCAAAATTATTGTTGATTTTATGGTTATAAAAATGTGAAGTATTATTGTTTTTATTAGCTTCTGTGATGAGATATTATTGTTTTTTTTTTTTGTTTTGATTAATTCTAATATACCTAATGGTAAAGTTGTGAAGTGTTAGTCGTATCTGTGTATTGTTGTTCTAGAAAGATATTATTAATAGAATCGTTTCATGTGGCATTATGAAGGGGTTGTAAAGTGTTATGACAACTGACAAAGAGCGCAAACTATAAGGTCGTTCACCCAGAACACAAAGTATAAGTCATTTGCCTAGAACAGAAAGTATAAGTCATTTGTCCAGAACGCAAAATCAAAGACGTTCGCCCAGAACGCAAAGCATAAGTCATTCACCCAGAACACAAAGTATAAGACATTTGTCTAGAACACAAACTATTGAGATGATTGCCTAGAATGCAAAGCATAAAAGACATTCGTCTAGAACGCAAACTATCGAGACTTTTGCCTAGAATGCAAAGTATAAATCGTTCACCCATAACGCAATGTATTAAAGACGTTCGCCTAGAATGCAATGTATTGAAGACGTTCGCCTAGAACGCAATGTATGAAAGACATTCGCTCAGATGTGAAGTATAGTCATTCATCCAGAACGCAATGTATTAAAGACATTCACCCGGAACACAAAGTAAAGACGTTCGCCTTGAACGCAATGTGTTGAAGATGTTCGCCCAAAACACAAAGTATAAGTCTTTCGCTGAGAACACAATGTATTAAAGAAGTTTGCCTATAAAGCAATGTATTAAAGACGTTCACCCAGAAGGAAAATTAAAGACGTTCGCCTTGAACACAATGTATTGAAGATGTTCGCCCAAAACACAATGTATTAATGACGTTTGCCCAGAGTGTAAAGTATAAGTCATTCCCCCAGAACGTAATGAAGACGTTTACCCAGAACGTAATGTATTAAAGACATTTGCCCAGAATGCAATGTATTAAAGACGTTCACCAAGAAAGCCAGGTAAAAACGTCCATCCAGAACGCAATATATTAAGGACGTTCGCTTAGAATGCAAAATAAAGATGTTCAGCCCAAAACGCAAAGTGTAAGTCATTTGCCCAGAATGCAATGTATTAAAGACGTTCATCCAGAACGGAAAGTAAACACGTTCACCTAGAACGCAGTGTATTAAAGATGTTTTCCCAGAACGCAAAGTAAAGACAGTCGCCTAGAATGCAATCCACAACGCAAAGTGTGAAATTGCTTGTTTAAAATGAAAAAAAAAATTGATTATTCCTACTATATAGTTGTTTATGCAAGATATAAAATGGAAGAAGGTTTATGAGAATCAGAGACAAGAAGTTGTTATGTATTTTATCTCACTCAAGGCATGTGATTAAAATAACGATATAAGCAAAAACAGATGAATATGATTATATCCAATGAAGGGTTACAGTTGAAGATTTATCATAGGGTTGTGCAAAAAAAATCAGGACCAGTTACCGGCCTAGAACAGGACCGAACAGGCCGGTCCTGGTCCAGTTTTTTGGCCAAAATAACCGGTTTTTGGTTATTTTGGCTTTAGATCGGTCCCGGTCCCGGTCCCGTCCAGTTTTGGGTTTCTATTGAAAACCTGAAACTTGGTCAAAGACAGATTGACTTTTTTTTATAAATCCAGTTCAAGGGAGATCGGAACAATGCCTTCTCAATTCTGAATCTGAAATGTGAAATCCCTAATTTCAATTTCCCTTTCACGATTCACAAATCCGACTACCCGGTGGAACACAGAAGCCGGAATCAAATGCGATTCCATTTCCAGTGAAGATATTTCTGTGGTTTCTTTCACCATCACCATCATTGTTCTTTATGACTTCGCTGTGTATGCACTCTCCCTGCTTGTAGAAAAGAAAACCAATATCCTTGACTTTGAATCCTCCAAAAATCCAGATCCATAACCCTCCCTCCAACTCGACTGCAATCTGTCGGTCTCTCACCCACCAGAGCACGTCGCGTTGGGTGCTCGCGTTGGCTACGCGGTGACAAATATGCCTGGAATAAAGCTTGCACCGAAAAACAAGTCTATGGTCTCCAGTCTCCTCGCTCGCCTCCACTACCCGCAAATAAAGTTTAAGGTAATGCATTTTGTTTATGGGCTAACTTATGGAAAATTCGAAATAAAGTTCTGATTTTGTATTAATTTACCAAATCCTCTCCAACCCTGTCATTTCTGATTATTTCTATTAATCTAGCAAATGCTGATTTTTTGTGTTAATTTAACAAATTATATTTTGGGTCTTTCTTCAAAAAATACAGCATTCACTCTTTCGCTCCATTCCTGCTCTCAATCAGGTTCCAGGTTTATCTCTGTGAGGCATATTTTAAGCTTTTGTAACTGAATAACAAATTAGGGACTTAGGTCTTAGTTAATTTATTTTCTGATCATTCTTATTGGTTTATGCAAAAACTTAAATGGTCTTTGTGCTTGTCAGATTATATTATTTTGGATACTGACGAAAACAATATTCATAGTACCTAGTTTTTTATTGTTGAAATGGGGTAATCGCTTGAAACAATGGGGACAACCGTATGCATGGAGATAGAGTTGGAGAGAGAAATCAACAGAGAGGAGGTGATGATATTGCTGGTATACTCCTCCAGATGAAAGGATTGCACGATTTTGGTCTTCTGAGTGCTCAACCAATGCCTAAGCTTTCTACTTTTGTGGCTTCAAATGTTTCTTAGAAACGTGTTACCAGCAGCCTTCCTTCACTCCTTAATGATATGATTGGACTTTCAGGTTATATTTTCCCTCTTTGCTTTTACCTTTAAGTCAGCATCATTGATTATTTTAAGAGGAGCATGTTTAATTTGCACTTGTTATCATGCTTTCAGAATAACTTTGATTGTCATATCACATATGCCTCAAAGTATGGCTATTGGTTTTTTGTTTCCCACTTTCCCGGGTCAAGTGTGTCATTTTATATTTCAATGACATTCTTGCCTACAACTAGTCATTTTGGCCTTGGCTGATTTTTGCTCAATATTAATACATGGCTGCAAACATTGTCTAATATACAACTGAATAAACAAAACTTCATTCAGCAGATGAGAAAATTTGTCTGTGAATCGTTGTTTGTCTATGTTTTAATGCTCGATTTGTTTGTATGATTACAAGTTATCATACTTAGTTTTTCTCTATTAGGATTGCATTTGGTGATATATTTTGCACTTACAACATGCCTATTTGTTTGTTCTAAACTTTATTTATATGTGTTTTTTCCTTGATAAGTCTTTAGAAAAAATTTTTTCAAGCCCAGAAAAGCCCGAAAAAAACCGAATTCATTACCGGAGCCCAAACAGGGACCGAAACCGTTGGGGCTTGATATTTTTGGGACCGGCACCGGGACCAAACTGAAGATGTTTGGTCCGGTCTTGGTCCTTCAAAAACCCGGGACTGAAACCCGTTTGCACAGCCCTAGTTTATCACTCAGAAAAAGCTTGAAAACGTCAACAGTTTAATAAAAGAGTACAATGAAGGTTGATAAAGGAAGAGTTTGCTAGATTATTATTGTTCATACATTTGCTATAATACGTGGAAATTAAGAAAGTTGGACTTAATGGATGATGAGTAAGCTAATCAAAAAGCAATCCTTCAAAAAAGATCAAAGACATGGTATCAAAAGTATCCATAAGGTTGCATTAGATCAAGGAACTAGAAAATCAATCAGAATCCTCTATGAACTCTTCAATTTTTTCCTCTTCTTCACTAGACAAATCGTCATCACCGGCAAGTAGGGGAGTTGATTAGTGTAAGGATTGGGTCCCTGCAAAGCTAGCCATTCCTTAGTTGCTTTTATTCCCATCCCACGTCCCACTAAAAGAAAACCATTTTTCAGGCCTTCAAATTCAGCAAACTGTTTGAAGTCACGACTCGCTTTTTGAGGAAAAATGCGACACCAACCAATTATCCAGGATCTATTTTTTTCTTGTCAAAAGCAGCTTTCTTGATTGATATCACTTCATCTTTTGTAGCAATGAATTTTATCTTTATTCTTGAGAGCCGCCTCTATGACATCTGCAAGCCTATTAGCGTCATTCAAAGCTTGTCATAGAGATTTCTGCTCTTCCATTGCCTCAGAGTATTTGGCAATCACTTCATCCAATAGAATCTTTGTTGAGGAGAGTAGAGTTTATTGTTATTTAAGGGATTTTGTTTGATCGCGAATAGACCTATAAAGTTATTGTTCTTCAACACGGGATTTTTCATGTTGTTCCTCAAGTTGCTTGCAGTGTTCTTGGCATTGTCCTTTGCCACTGTGTACTGCAGAGAGGATCTGCATAAAGAAGTTGTAATGTGGTCACTATGCTAATAGGCGATCGTGGGAAAGAAGTTCATGAGTATGTTATGTGATCACTATGCTAATAGGCAATCGTGGTAAAGAAGTTAATGAGTATATAAAGCGAAGTCATACCGTACGAATACCAAATGGAACATTTTTTTCCATATCTGAGTCAGTTTGTTTCTTCATAAGCCTATCGGAGTCAAAATCATTAGGGATTAGGTTTGTCGCAACCAAATCACTCATCAAGTGACCAGGAGCAATTTGAAAGGAAGTTTCAAGCGGAATATTGATATTGATCGTAGAACTGGAAGATAGACTGGCAGAAGAAGGAACCTTTTCCTTTGGCAAATGGGGATCTCACCACGATTTGAAGCATCTAATTCGACTACTAGAAGGTCCTTTGAAGGTGTAGGGAGAATGGTTAGAGCAGTAGTGGAACTGGCTAAAGTAACTTGAGACTGTGGAAGGTTACCGGCCAAAGGGGGAACTAACAAGGAAAACAAGACAGATGTCATCATTTCAACTATTGAAAGAGGGAAGAAAAAACATAGGGTGAATATTCATAGGTAGGGATGGCAATGGATCAGATCGGATCGGTGCTGATCCAATTTGCTCCACGAAAGATTTTCAAAACCATGATTTGCTCCATGATCCACGACTTAAGGAGCGGAGCATATCGGATCAGATCGGATCAAGATTGCGATCCACCAACCGATCCACGAAATTTTTTTTTTGAAACATATACATTACACTACTCTAATCTCCTAACTTAGTTTTCTCATCATACAATACACTACAATCTATTTTAACAGTAAAATGAAATTAAATCGATATCAACTATCAAGTATCAAAGCCAAAAGTAACATCAATAGTCGACAGTTAACATAGCAATTAGCAAATTAACAATATCCAAGATAAATTCAACAGGTCATCGTCAATGCACAAAATCAGTTAGACAAAAAAAAAAGAAAAAGAAAATTCACTTCTTCAAATCTTCATTTCTCGAAACTCAAGCTCAAGAGTTGATAGCGTCAGTACGAGTATTAGAATTTATGCAAGATTGTGCCTACCAAAAAAAAAAGACAAAATATTAGATGAAGCAAAGAAAAAATTAGAACATATTTAGGAGAACTTAAATTACTAATATTTACCTCCTCCTCAATCTCTTCTCATCTGATTGCAAGTTTCGTAATACATATGTGACTCTGAATTTTCTATTCAATAGAAAATAAAAGAATATATTTGCAATGTCATAAATTAAAAGTAATAACTAAAACAAAAATTTGCCAAATGTAACTCATATTTTCTTACTATGATTGTCCGCCCATAACCAATTTTGAGCACACATCAAAGCCTCTAAAGTATTTGGGTGAAGCCTATTCTGATGTGGTCTGACAAATCTACCACTGGTACTGAAGGCAGATTTAGATGCCACTGTAGATACTGGCATGGCTAACACATACCTTACAACTCGAGCTAGAATAGGATATTTGATTGCATTTACCTTCCACCATTGCAAAATGTCAAAAGAATGATCAGGCAAAGTTGATAAAGGCTCCTCCAAGTAAGTCTCAAGCTTATTTTTAGATTGTGCAAGATTTGGATACGTTGTCACATATGCATGAAAGGTAGTTAATCACCTATTTTGATGGTTACCAATTACAAGCCCAGACTTAGTAGAAGTGTGAGAATGGCTAGTAGATCCTTGATGCTTGTCCTCATACTCATGCATTAACCTTTTCAACAAGGCAATTGTCTTCTGCATCTCATTCTGGTACTCCAAACCAAAAACAAGAGAGTCTGAGTAATAATACTCAAGTATCCTTATCTTGTACCTTGTATCCAATATCGCTACCACAGCTAAAAGCAGATCGGAAGAG
>CAVNYN010219304.1:0-61697 GCA_963692815.1 Nyctanthes arbor-tristis
TGACATCGTGTGAGTTAAATAAATAATCTTTCGTCTCAAAAAGATAATTCACTATTTCATTTTCATCCGATCCAAAAAAAGTCTATTTACCATATTAAATATGCATTTAAAAAAATTCTAAGGAGACATGAAAATAGAACATTATTAAGTGACATTCTTATGTGGGACAATTGCATTGGATGATGAAAAAGTAGTCATATAATCATCACCCAATGAATATGTACCACATGAGAATGTCACTTAATAATATCCACTTTTCATGTCCTCCTAGAATTACTCATGTATTTAATTTTTCATTTCTATATGTGCCCCTAATTAATTATTAAGAGACATGAAAAGAGGACATTATTAGGTGACATTCTCATGTGGCACAATTGCATTGGATGATGAAAAAATAGTCATATAATTATCACCCAATGAATATGTACCACATGAGAATGTCACCTAATAATGTCCTCTTTTCATGTCTCTTAATAATTAATTAGGGGCACATATAGAAATGAAAAATTAAATACATGAGTAATTCTAAGAGGACATGAAAAGTGGATATTATTAAGTGACATTCTCATGTGGTACATATTCATTGGGTGATGATTATATGACTACTTTTTCATCATCCAATGCAATTGTCCCACATAAGAATGTCACTTAATAATGTTCTCTTTTCATGTCTCCTTAGAATTTTTTTAAATGCATACTTAATATGGTAAATAGACTTTTTTTGGATCGGATGAAAATGAAATAGTGAATTATCTTTTTGAGACGAAAGATTATTTATTTAACTCACACGATGTCATTAAAAAAGGAATAAAAAATGATAAAAGTGACTAAAGTCATGCTGATGTGGTTGTTTTTGAGTGGTCCTCGAGCTCAATGTGACATAAACATGTGATGTAATAATTTCCTATTAGCAGTCAACGCTGTATACACAGTCGCTCAACAAAAAAATTACAAAGACGTGATTGTTTTTTAGTAGTGGTTGGGTTTCATGTGACATGTACATGTGACACGGTTGTTTTCTATTGATAGTCAAACTTTATATATAAAGCTCGATTTAGCTCAATAGAAAAACTGTTAAATTCATACTGTGATATAGAGTTTTGATTTAACGCCATATGTTATAATATCATATAATATTATATGACCATGTTACATGCCACTATCATGTGATGCACGTTACATGTATAACATTATACGTATGATTTTATATCATTTTGTCGATGGTACATAACCCGATGCGCCTTGTGGAGTCGCTTCGGGCTCGGAATGAGATCGGAAGAGCAAGTCTTCCACCCAAATGGCTTTCCTCTAAAGCTTCCACCATTCACTTTGAGTTTTGAGGACCCGCCATCCAATCTACCCTTTTTTACAGAGCTATGGAAGACTAAACTTTTTGTGTCTATCCATCTACCAACCTATTTACATATATATCTATAAACAGGGAAAAAATATTTAAATTCACAACAATCTGAGGACTGAGAATGGCGGAGGAAAGCAAAGCATCCTTAATCCTGAGTCACTCAAACTCGACCGTGTACGAGGATGATCCATATTTTGAGGATCTTAAGCGAAAGGTATGGACTGAATCGAAGCTCCTCTGGTACATCGTCGGCCCTGCTATTTTTAGCCGGATTTCTTCGTATTCTATGAACGTGATCACCCAAGCATTCGCTGGGCACCTCGGAGACACAGAACTTGCTGCCGTCGCCATCGTCAATAATGTCATCACTGGTTTCGATTTCGGCCTTTTGGTACATACAATTAATCTTTTATCTTTTGTGTTTTATAGAAAATCTTTACCAAATTTCCCAAAAGATGGTACATAGAAATTTCGTTAATCTTTTATTTGGATTTCATCTTGTTCCGGGTTCTTAATTAATCGCAGTTGGGCATGGCGAGTGCATTGGAAACTTTATGTGGACAAGCTTTCGGGGCCAAAAGATACCATATGTTAGGAATATACATGCAACGTTCTTGGATTGTTCTTTTTATCTGCTGTGTATTGCTTGTACCCTTCTATCTCTTCGCCGGCCGGCTGCTGAGGCTCCTCGGGCAGCCGGAAAATGTGGCTGAGCTATCGGGTTACGTGGCGTTGTGGATGCTCCCACTCCACTTCAGCTTTGCCTTCCAGTTCCCGTTGCAGAGATTTCTTCAGTGCCAGCTGAAGAATTTGGTTGTTGCCTGGGTTGCGTTAATTGCTCTGATAGTGCATTTAGGGGTGAGCTGGTTGTTCGTTTACCCACTAAAGCTGGGAGTGGTCGGAGCCTCCGTGACTTTGAACATTTCGTGGTGGGTTTTGGTGTTCGGGATGTTTCTTTACACCGTCTGTGGCGGTTGTCCTCTTACTTGGACCGGTTTCTCGATGGAAGCCTTTTCCGGTCTTTGGGAGTTCATCAAGCTCTCTGTTTCTGCCGGTGTGATGCTCTGGTACACATCCTACTTCCTGCCTTAGTTTTAGGGTAAATAGCACTTGAGATCCGTGATCTTTACATATGTTTAGGTTCCTAATCGTTGATTCGTTACCCCTTTTTCGTGTATGGGTTTCCAATGTTTGATTTATATTACTAAAGGTCGAGAACTTCTGAAAGTTAGGTCATTTTAAAGAAAAGTAAACTGCTCCTTTTATCTTTGTGTTTCAATTGTGTCGTAGTGGTTAAATGATTACGTTTTGAGGAAGAAGTCATGGATTTGAATCACACAAATTCCCCTATATCTCCTTTGTATTAAAACAAAATAAAGTTTTCCTTTAATCTTTACTTTTCACTTCCCATGACCATTGTATGAAAGACAATTCAATCAATTCAAGACTGGATTGACTTGCATATTAGATAAGGTCCCAAAGTAATTTTTGGTTTATCTCATCACGATTTTTGTTAAAATGACATAATTTGCTAGTTGACTAACCATAAAAAGTGTATAGACAAGGGACCTGTACCATTAGAAATTAAAAGTTAAGAAACCGAGCATAAAAAGGGTGTATATGTTTGGGATCTCCACTTTTTGAAATTATTAAAGGTTAAGAACCCTCAATCCAGCTATTGAAATAAATCTAGGACCTATTGAAACAAATCTAGAAGCCTAACCTCCAATCAGGAACTGCTAACTCACTTGTCCTGTGTTGGTAGCTCCTAAATTCAGAATCCGACCTGTTACACTAGAAATGGACTAAGAACCCAGGTGTTAAAATGTATAAAAGTTAGAGAACCCATGTGCTATTTACCCGTAATTATATATATATATATAAAATTTACTTGTCCTGTTACATATGTTACTAAACAGAAAATTGTTTCATGGACAGCATGGAGAATTGGTACTACAGAATACTGGTATTAATGACCGGAAACATGAAAGATGTAGAAGTTGCAGTTGATGCCTTGTCAATTTGGTAAGCTATTAATTTGGTACACAAATAACATAAGATGCACTTTTTTTACTAGTGCAGTTATTTACGTGCCCAAAATTGGTTGCGCGCAGTATGACGATTAATGGTTGGGAAATGATGATTCCATTTGCCTTCTTCGTCGGAGCGGGGTAAGTGGTCTTAGTATTAACACATTACCTAGGAAAAACAGAAAAAGAATTGATCATCTTTGTTATGAATTAATTAATATTGGTGCAGGGTGAGGGTGGCAAATGAGCTGGGAGCAGGAAACGGAAAACAAGCTCGGTTTGCGACTATAGTGGCTGTTACGACATCTCTTATCATTGGGCTTTTTTTCTTCGTGTTGCTTCTAATTTTTCACGATAAATTCGGGATAATTTTCTCCACCAGCAAACATGTTCTTGCTGAAGTCGACAGACTCTCCGTCCTTTTAGCCTTCAGTGTTCTTCTCAACAGTGTCCAGCCAGTTCTCTCTGGTAACTAAATAAACGATCATTGTCTTCGTAGTACTTTTCTGATTATATCTTACTTTCTTGCAATTAATGTTTATTACAAAAGTTTCTGCTTAGATTAAAAGTTGATGACAGGTGTGGCTGTTGGGTCTGGATGGCAAGCAAGTGTGGCATACATTAACCTAGCCTGCTACTATATAGTTGGGCTTCCACTTGGAATTATAATGGAATGGGTTTTCCACAAAGGAGTTATGGTATGTGTTGTATGTCCAATATATTGTCCATGCACATTATTGTTTTAGAAAACGTTCTAAAACTCCAACAGTACCGAACACTCCTGCCTAATCAGAAACCCTCGTGTGATTTTTGGAGCTCAAATTAAGTAACAAGCTGGGACTCCTAAATCCACATGCAGATTCTTGATTGACCATGATTATCGATAGAACTTGTTGAGCCACAATTTAAAAAGAAAGAAAAAAATTGCACAAACTAAATCCGATTAGTACACTTGCTGCCCCTCCCATCCTATATGTATATAGATACATGCCATGTTGATTTGAAATTTTATGTGGAGTGTGATAGGTGCATAATATATTTACCGTTAAAAATGGACATTTTTTGGAATGAGGATGAACAAAAAGGTAAATTTTTATTTTGATCCTTAAATTTTAGACTTCTTACTAACTTTCCCTCAATTTGCTATAAATTTGGAGTGGACAGCCATTATGTTATGCTTGTGTTAAAATATGTAAACCTTTGACTAATGCTACGTTTTACATTGTTAGGGGATATGGGGAGGAATGATCGGTGGAACAGCACTTCAAACGCTGATTTTAGCCACTATTGTAATAAGGTGTGACTGGGAAAAGGAGGTAATTCTTTTTATTTTTTTATTTTTTTCTTTTTTCCTTTTCAATTTCAAAAATAAAGTGATCAGGAAAGTTCAGTAATACATTGAATCTTGATTTATGCAGGCTGAGAAAGCAAGCAGGAGAGTGAAGGGGTGGGAAGATCTGAGTTGATTTATCTAATTTGCATTCTCATTATTTGGAAGAAAATTAAGCCGAATATTGCAAATTATCTTTATTTTTGTGATTGAATTGAATTCAATATTAGCATATTAATTTAGATATACTTTCTGTGTGAAGTTTTATTTAGTTAAATAGCTTTACTAATATATTATATTATTATGATGATATAAAAGTGTTTTTTCTTAATAAAATAAATCTTGTATTCTTGCAATGTTTCCAGCGAGGCCGTGTCTCATCATATTATATATGAAATTTCCAATCCAAGTCATGTGGTGTAGGAAATTTAAGAGAAAAGTCAGGTGAGCAGGGCAGGGTCAAAAGTTTCCCCTTACCAACGCATGTAATTATTTTTTTAGTATAAGTTATATGATCTGCTAATAGAATATATTAATTGTCAATTTTTTTCTGAAGGAACACACACTTAAATTTCATAAATATTGGACTCGTTTGTTACATCAAAAGCCAATGATGCATCTAAACCAGATAGGGGCTTCTAACAAAAAACAAAGACTATTCTAACAAAAAACAAAGACTATGATACTCTGACGCCTTCCTAGCTATAACATGAGCGACTCTGTTATCCATCATTGGAATAAACTATCACGCCTCTAATTTTATTATTATATTACCTTAAAATATCGGTAGCAGAAGCGTTTATATATATATATATATGTATCTTGATTTAAAATCGAGGGCGAAACTTTACAAATAGGATTCAAAAGTATTGAAACATTTTCGCTGCGCACTCTGATAATTAAGTGTATTGCAGTCACCCACAACGAAATCTCAGCCACGCACCGAAATCTCGATCACATACATGTGTCTCCTCGGGATGATCAGGCCACAAAGCTTTTGATTCAATACCTATAGGATTGTAGGAAATAGGGGGTGAGTATAAAGTACCCAGTGAATAACGACATAAATTGACCCATGATGGAATGAAAGGAGGTCATAATACTACAAGAAAGCTAATTATAAGCACAAGTTGGGCCACCACTAGCTTAGCCTCTACTTGTAAGTGCAATACAAAGATTCAATAACAATTCAAAATGGCCAAGACCACACAACGAGGCCATAGTATCACAAAGCAAAGCAAACGGGTAAACGGAGCCACTAATGATGCCCAAGAACAAGGAACAATTGTTTAACCAAAGCAATGATGCACAATCAATCATCAAAGGCCAAAGCAAAATAATAGGAGCATAAGGAGCAATTACAATCAAATATTGAATAAAACAGAGAGTCATGGAAGATATGAGCTTCGAAGAGCAGAGCCAAGGCACACGTTACTCACTTCAAATATTCCTCAAATAATCTCAAGTGGAAAGTGCTATTAAAGCCTTGATATTCCTTAATTAAAGCTATTTTTCAAGCTATAATCCTTCTATACATAGTAAGGAACTCTTTTCAAGTGAGAAACTAGATACTTGATAGGTTTTTAGGGTTGTTTCTCCACCATTACCAAGGTTGGACGAATTTTGGGGAGTTTGGGAGGTAAAGGGAGGTTGGTTGGGTGTTTGGAAGTTTGAGGTCCCAAATCGCCTATTTATAATAGTTAGAAATTAATTAGTTTTAACAAATTTTTGAGTTCCGCCACTCACGTCGCAACCCTTGGCACACTCTGACGCTGTACATATGTTGGGGGTGACTTGGCAAAATGAGAGTCATACGTTTATTGTTCGATAAATCCTTATATTTTATATCGTTTTGTAGTTTGTCATCGAATTTTGATTTTTCTGCAATCAAGAATCGCATTCTTTCTTCGGTTGGCATTTAAGCGATGATCTCAAAGTCTTCTAATGTAATTCGAGCAATTGTACCATTATCATTGACCACGTAGCTTAATTCGGGGTTAAATTTTTCGGGATGTTACATAAACTCTATATTGGAGGAGGTGTAATTTCACTAAAGCTCTTCGCACTCATGGATAATCATACCAAATTCTCTATTGTCCACTTCTCTAGATTTGAAAGAGTCAACCAGAATCTTGGCATCAAGCTGAAAAATAACTCGATGAAACCCCATGTCGATAACCCACATTAACACTTCTTTCGCATAAATACAGCTTTGCAACTTCATCATAAATAAACCTTTGAACAGGCCAGATGCGTCGCGCAGCACAATTCCTATCCCAGTGTGGTTATCATTGGTGAAAGCAGCATCAACATTACACATAATAGACCCGGTTGGAGGCCTCTTCCAAACTCCAACAGAAGTGTCCGAATTGATGGTAACATTTGTTCTATTCCTAGCTGCTTGCCGTTCTTCTAGAGAGTTCAAATCCATATGAGCACATTGCCTTGGTTGGAGAATACTGTCAGTCTATAATTTTGAGTTCTTTTGTTTCCAAATACTCCACACCACCACCAAACTTCTTGGCCAACCAACCAATGAAACCTTCGTAGAACTTATAAAAAACCAATCTTTAAATGAAACATTCAAATCTGTATTAACAGGAAGATGTGCTGCCTGTAAATAATCTAATATATCAATGTTTTTATAGCTGTGGCAAACCACAATAAGGTCCAAGGAGAAGAGAAATAGAAAAGAAAAGAAGAGAGAAAGGACAAAAACCCTAGAATGAATTGAACCGCTAAAAAGTGTATTTACATATCTCTCATATACGCAAGGCCTAACTTATATAAAATAATAAATAACATACTTAAATAGATCATACAAATAGGCAATGTTCTAATGTTCTAACATTCCCCTGTGTGAGACTGAATGAGACCTAGTGAAGAGATCTGCAAGCTGCAATGAAGAAGTAACAAATGGTAAAGAGATGGTTCCATGCTGAAGATGATGACGGATGAGGTAACAGTCAATTTCAACGTACTTGGTGTGTTCGTGAAAACACAGAATTGTGAGATATCTGGATGGCACTTTTATTATCACAATACATAGGCCTAGGGGAAACAAGACTCCTATATCAGAAAGTAATCATCGCAGCCACACAACCTCAGTAGTAGTTGATGCTATGGCACGATACTCTACCTCTGTGGAGGAGTGAGAAAGCACAACCTGCTTCTTACTCTTTTAAGAAATAAGAGAATCACCTAAAAATACACAAAATCTAGTTGTAGACTTACGGTCATTAGGATCACCAGTCCATTCTATATCAGAATAAGCCCGGAGTTCTAAGGAAGAGGTGGAGGGAAATATGAGACTTTGAAAATAGGAACCATGAAGATAACACAACATACGAACCACAGCTACCCAAAGAACAATAGTACGAGCAGAAACAAACTGTCTAACAACATGCACAACATGAGCGATATCAGGGCAGAGTAACTGTAAGATAAACAAGAGAACCAACAATAGTACGATACAGAGTAGGATCATTTAATGGAACACCATCAGAAGATAAATAGTGAGCGTTAGCCTCGATAGGAGAGTCAACGGTCTTAGTATCAGTAAGGTGAACACACTCAAGAAGATCCGTGATATATTTAGACAGAGGGAGCATATAACCTCTAGGTGAAGAAGCAACCTCAATGCCCAATAAATAAGATAAAGGACCTAAATCCTTCATTTCAAACTGGCGAGCCAACTCAGACTTCAAATCATTTATCCCAATAACATCATCGCTAGTTATAATTATATCATCAACACATAATAAAAGAAAAATATGACCAGTAGAAGTAGATCTAAAGAATAGAACAGAATCATGATGGCTAGAGGTAAATCCAATAGAAGTTACAATAGCGTAAAATTTTTCAAACCAAGTACGAGGTGCCTATTTGAGACCATAAAGAGCCTTATTAAGTTTACAAACATATCTACGATCATGAGAAACACCAAGAGGAGTAATCATATACACTTCTTCATTAAGGGCTCTATTAAGAAAAGCATTTTTCACATCCAACTGAGATAGGGACCATTGACGAGCAGATGCAACAGAAATAAGTGTACGAACAATTGTCATCTTTGTAACATGTGCAAAAGTCTCCTTATAATGTAAATCATACTGCTGAGTGAAATCCCTAGCAACCAATCTAGCCTTGTAACGTTCAACAGAACCATCAGATTTTGTTTTCATCGTGTAAACCAAACGAGAACCAATAACATGTTTACCATAGGGTAATGGAACTAAATCTCAAGTATCTGTCTTACTTAGAGCAGAGAGTTCATCAGCCATAGCTTGTTTCTAATGAAGATCTAATGCAGCTTCTTTATAAGAAAAAGGTTCAAACAATTTGTGAATAAAAGATAAGAAACAGCAAAAGGACTCTGAGTAACAAGAATAAACGAAATTGGGCAACTGAGTAGACTTACAAATTTGAGTAGGATATCGAGAATTGTATGTAGGATGAGGAGAGAGAATTTTAGATGGTGCTTGTGAAGTCATAGGAGGATAGGGAATATCATAAACTGGTACATGTATATCCAGAGTAGATGACGACTCAGGAGTAGATGAGGACTTAGGAGTAAGAGAAAAATGGTTGCTAGTGCCATTAGGAAATGGATCGATATGAACAAGATCAGACTTGGTGAGGCTAGGAGTTGAGTTAGCAAGAGAGAGTAATAGGATCTATTCGAGAAACATAACATGACGAGAGACACAATTAGTAGAGCAAGAAATTAACTTACTACGTTTCACTTTCAAAAGAAGAATGAAGCAAGTAAACCCAAAGACCTTCAAGTATGAGTATTCAGGAAGATGCCCAAACAATGTTTCAAATGGTGATAAACCAGAAGTAATAGAAGATGGAATCCTATTGATTAAGTAGATGGCAGTTAGAACCACTTTACCCCAAAAATCATTAGGCAATTTAACAGATAATAAGAGGGAGCACGCAATTTCAATAATGTGCCGATACTTTCGCTCAGCAACACTATTTTGTTGTGGAGAGTCAGTACATAAAGCCTGATGAAAAGTGCCATCAAGAGCAAACAACTTAGAGAAAGTAGTAGAAGTATACTTCCTACCAAATCAGACCGAAAGCACTTAATCACAGTGGAGTATTGGGTTTTAGTAAGTACTCTAAAAGAACGATAAATAGAGATGAAGTCAGAACGCTGCTTCATTAGATACACTCATCAATAGCGACTATAATCATCAACAAATGAGACATAATATCTATAACCTCCTTTAGAGGATGTAGAGGCAGGTCCTCACACATCAAAATGCTCAAGATCAAATGGTCCAGTAGAACCATAAGTACTATGAAGAAAGGGCAAAGCAGAGAATTTAGCCAATTTACACCCACTACAATCAGAAAGGACATATGTCTAGAAGCACCTGAATTAATAATCCATGGAGAAGTATTATCTGAACGACCAAGAGATGAAGACCTATATGAGCAGAAACTGACATAGAACATGAGTGTGTAGTTACAAACTAGTGAAATTATTTAGTAAGATTTTGTGAGACTAGAAACTTTTGAAATTGCTCAATAAGCTCAATCAATGATTAATCCTTTGCAAAAGATTTCAATCCCCAATAAACTATATTATTGATTCAAAATCAAAATCATGGCACCAATAAACAACACAAATGGAGCAAAACCTAACAAATTAGTCCAATGAATATCAGAAAATATCACAAGTGTACCAACAAATACCATCAAAGTAAAGACAAATAACACCACCAAAATGCTATTCCAAGTCCCCATTTCTATATAATAGGAAATCAACCAAAGCTACCATAAATTGAGCAAGAGAAACTAACCAAAAGGCTAAACCCAAACAAATGGATTAACCACAGCGTAGAAGATCAAATTTTGAGCTCACTATAAAACTCCGGTAGTCAGAAACTTCTTCACGCGCCACACGCGCATCGTTTGTTAACTGCCCTCCGTCACACGGGCGTCTCATTCACCACCTTTGCCAGTGCGTGTGCTCTCACGTGTCTGACCGATTGAATGCCTAGGTTGTTTAGAGTCGGGTTGTGTAGTTTTTTTGGCCAAAAAGTCACTGGTAGCCCTTCGAATTTCGTAAAACAGATCTGGGCAGAATAATTTCAAAATTCCAATTTTTTATTTTTTTATTTTTTATAAAAGCTTTGATACCATGTAAACAATATAACACATCAATGTTTTCATAGTTGTAGCAAACCACAATAAGGTCCAAGGAGAAGAGAAAGAAAAGACAAAAGAAGAGAGAAAGAACAAAACCCTAAAATGAATTGAACCGCTAAAAAGTGTATTTACATATCTTTTATATACATAAGGACTAACTTTTATAAAACAATAAATAACATACTAAAATAAATCATATAAATAAGTAATGTTCTAATGTTCTAACACTGCTGTCCATGTTTCTCGAGCATAATTGTAATTCATTTAACTATGTTCGCAAGTTTCCTCTAATTATTCACACACAACACAACAATAATTCATGGGGATACCTCTTTGGATCAATCTAACTCTTGTGGGAAGGCAATCATGGCAAGCTCTCCAAGCAAACACTTCTATCTTAGGTGGAACATGTAACCTGCAAAGTTTATTCCAATCCCTTGAACTTCTGAGTTCATCCTTGTTAACAACACTTCTAGAAGCTATCCAGCATCCTTTTTTTACCAAGTATTGCTCATGCTTGCTATAATTCCAAATTATCTTGTCTTGTACCGGATGATTACTCAAAGGAATTTTCATTACCTTTTCCACATCATGGATGGACATAATTTCTTAAAGGAAGTCAAAATCCAATTCTTGACTACCTTGCTTAATAAGATTAAGCACAAGCAAATTTTCAAGTTCTTGAGAAGGATTAGACTTCAGTCGAAAGTTGGGGCTACTACGGATCCATGGATCCTTCCAAACAGGAATGGTACGGCCATCTCCCACTCTCCATCTACAAATTTGCAACAAAATTGTGCGAGAAAGCCAAATGCTTTGCTAAGTATAGCTAGGGTTAGCTGTGATTCCAAGAAACTCTTCCGAGGAAAATATTTAGCTTTGAAGACCTGATAAACCAGAACATTAGGATCAGATAAAAGTTTCCAACCTTGTTTACCAAGCATAGCCATGTTGAAAGCTTACAGATTGCGAAACCCCAAGCCAATGAACTCCTTTCTCACACAGAATCTTTGCTAAATATACCAATTCAATCCTCTAGCACCATTACTTTTCATACCCCACCAGAATGAATTCATCATACGCTGAAGTTCATCACATAAAGTAGTAGGAATCAAGAAAGTGGCACATAGTATAGGTGGGAATAGCTTGTGCCATGGTCTTAATCAAAACAGCTCTACCCGCCTTCGAGAAGAGTTTCCCCTACCATCCTTGAAGCTTTTTCCATATTCTCTCTCAAGAAGTTGAAAATCTCCTTCTTCTTTCTCCCAATTAGATACGGAAGCCCAAGGCAGTGTCATGTATTTAAAAAATAGCGAACTCCAATAGCATTGCAAATACTATCTCTCACATCACTTTCCACGTTGGCACTAAAAAATATTCCAGATTTATCAAAATTGATTGGTTGACCATCTACCTCTTCAGATCGAGTCAGAATATTCATTATAGTCGTGCATGCAGATAATGAGGCCTTAAAAAATATAAAGCTATCATCTACAAACAGTAAATGAGACACACTAGGACCTCATATTGAGATCTTACAGCCATAATTGCTACATCTATTTTCTGCTTGTTGAATTTGATGAATGATGAAGATATTGAAGATATTTACCATATCTTCACAGGATTTCAAATATTCTAGGATTCTTAATATTTAATTATTTATTTATTCTATTTTCTTTCTTGATTGTCAAGTTAGCCTAGTTCTGTTTAAATTGTAGTTAGATATTTATTGTAATCAGATTGTTTATGAACATTAATAAGAAAACATTGAAGAGTTTCTTCAATTAAGCATAAATTGTTGATTCGTGAGCGAATCTCTCTTTATAATCCCGTATTAGTCTTCTGTTATGCTTCTACCTACATCAGTTGGTGTCAGAACACAGTCGACGCTCCTGACGATGAATCGAGGAGGACAGATTAGACAATGTGATGCCAAGATTGATACTGAGGACGACAAATATGAACTGATACAAATCCGCCAATAGCTAGATGCTTTGGCACACAAGGTGGCCGGATTAGCTAAGCTTTTCAGTGTTAGGCTTGAGGCATGGGGCGGTGGTCGTGATGTGTCTATTACGGCTAGGTGAGACCGTCACAATGGTGGGATTAATCGTGAGTCTAATTGTAGAAAGATTTCTAGAGGAAGAATCTGAAGATTTCAAGTTTACCGACGGCTAATGGGATTCCGTTGGTTTTAGGATTGGCGGCAACCATTGCAAAGAAAGATGATTTAGATTTTTGTATGGATATTGAGGTAGAATCCAACAAAAATCTTTTTTGCTCCAGTTGATCCTAAGTTATCGAGTGTTACTTTAGGTGACAAGTATGATAGCCTATTTTTAATAAAGTGGCTGAATTCCAATATGAAGATTTGGAATTGAAAGAAAAGTTCAAGGATAACATATATAAAGTTGATTACTTGGAGTCTCAAATCAATAGCTATATGATAGAGATTGAGCATATTAAAAGTAAGAGGGGTGATATTATAAAGTTTTTGGATGATATCTCTCTTGAATGGAATGAAATTTTAACAAGTTATAATATGAATATGGATCATGAAAATATAGCGCATTGGATGAAAAATGATATAAGATTCGAGGGCAAATCTTCTCCAACTGGAGAAGAATGATGAAGATGAAGATATTGAAGATATTCACCATATTTTGATAGGATTTCAAATATTCTAGGATTCTAGGATTCACCATATTTATTTATTCTATTTTCTTTCTTGATTGTTAAGTTAGGTGAGTTCTATTTACATTGTAGTTAGATATTCATTATAATCAGATTGTTTATGAATATTAATAAGAAAACATTGGAGAGTTTCTTCAATTACGCCTAAATTGTTGATTTGTGCGTGAATCTTTGTTTATAATCCCTTTATGCCTACATCAGAATTGTATGAGATAGACCTTCTACACATAGAATAAATAAATAAGGAGAAAGATGATCCTCCTGACAAATACCATGTTTTGGAATGATTGGGCCAACTCCTTTGCTATTTACCAAAACCATGTACTGCACTAATTGAACACAAAGCATAATCCAATCGATCCAAGATTTAGCAAAACCTAATCGGCTCATAATATTTTCCAGATAGCCCTAACTAAGCCAATTGTAAGCTTTACTAATATTAATCTTAAGCGCTACATCTCTTTTTTGCCTCTAGTCTTTCTCTTTATGTGATGAATTAATTGAAAAGCTACTAGGACATTATCTGCAATGGCTGGGCCAAGAACAAAAGCAGATTGAAAACTAGAAATTAAACCTGGAAGCAACTTTTTCAATCTATTCGCAAGTACCTTGGCAATGACTTTATACAACATATTGCATAAAGATATAGGCTGAAAATCTTTCATACATGAAGGCATTTTAAGCAATTCATACATGCATTGAAAATGTCTTCCCCAATAATCAGACTAGACTTCTAGAGAATAGCAGAATTAAGTCCATCTGGTCTCGGGGATTTATCGATATGCATACTAAATAATGCATCCTTGAATTCTTCAATATGGAACTGTGTAATAAGAATGGCATTATCATCATCTAAAACCTCATTATGCACTCCAGAAATAGCATCATTGGAAAGCTGCTAAAAAATGGTGTCAAAATAACTCATTACAGTCTGAGATGAGGAATTAGAATATTCATGCCAATTTCTCATATCATCAAGTAAGCTGGTAATTTGATTCTTCTTCTTGCAGTTAGAAGCCATGGAATGGAAGAATTTAGTATTACAGTCACCACCTTCCAGCCAATGATTTTTTACCCTTTGAGGTCAAAACTCTTCTTCTTGTAACAATACATTAGCAAGTTCAGCTTTCTTGGCATTAAGTTTAGCTGTGTTGTTCCCATTCTGATTTGCGCGAAGGATCTTGATGTAATTCTTGAGTCTTTAAACTCGACTCTTGAATTGTTTGTGCAGGGATTTCTCCCAATCTGATAAGTTATACAAACAAGTGTTCAACCGAGATATAATATCAATAATAGCAGCCAAAGAGTTCATCTACTTCTCCTCGAATCCATCTTCTCTCATCCAGTAATTTTTAAACCGAGGTTGCCTATTCACTTGTATGGCAAGGGTCGGTTTAGTATCAAGCAGAATCGATGAATGGTCCAAAACTGCCGAGACGAGATAGAGCATCTCAGCATTCGGAAAAAGTTACATCCAAGGCTGAGATACCAACGCTCTATCAAGCCTCTCCTCGACCCAATGATCAGTCCCTTGACCCCTCTCCCTAGTTTATTGATAACCCGTCAAAGGTAAATTCAGTAGCTCACAATCAGAAACTGCTTTAAAAAAGTCACAAAAAAGATAGTTAGGATGCTCAACAGTGTCTCTTTTGTCTTCCAAAGAAAGGAGATCATTAAAATCTCTAGTACAACACCACGGTAATTGAGAAATATGATGCAAACAACGAAGAAGAGACCGAGATTTAGCTCAATGACTCATCTTCGGCATACCATAGAAACCGGTCAGTCTCTAAGAAGTTTGATTACCTGCGACTACAATCTTATCAATATGGTTCTTGACCTTCTCGACTAGTCAGTAATATTGCATGCAAGGTTATTATGCCAAAGAACGGCTAGCTCACCTTCTCGACCTTCTCTATCAAAGGCAAAATGATAATCAAAATGAAATTTTAATCTCAACTCTTCAACCTTATTCTTATCTAAAATGGTTTCAGATAAAAAAATAATAGATAGCTTATGAGCTTTGAAAAGATCTAGTAGTGTAGCAACTGCTTGACGGTTGCTAAGTCCTCGATAGTTCCAGTTAAGGATATTCATGGCTTTTGGTAGGCCTGCAAAGCAACATCTACTGATGTTGAGTTTTTTGGGTCGACTTCCATCCTATTATCCAAGCTGCCTTGGGTCATCAGCAAGTTTTGGCTTTAGCCTATTGAGTTCGACGTCTTTTACAGTCATTCCCAAGTTCAAGGCCTTCTTCATCACACTCCACGGGCTCATTGATATCTATGCCCACTTCTGCTGGGCCCAAAGGTAATTTCTACACATGAGCAGCCATCTCAACTGATTTGGATGTGTTTACAATCTATTTACCTTTATTCTCAGCCGCTTTCTTGGGATTGATTGATAAGGTACCGTCTCATTAATTTCAGCAGATTTTTGTACTGAGAATTCTCTGACTGGTTGTTACCATAATTAACCTGTTCAGATCTCTCCTTCTTCAGCCACCAATCTCCACCGTAAAAATCCATCTAACGCCGATTTGGTGCCTTCAGCCAACTCCTCCATTCTCTCGTGATGTTAGCCTCTAGCATGATGAAATGCTTTTCACAAAACTTCTCAGTGTGCCCAAGCATACCATATATGAAGCAGAACATGGTTAAATGCTCCTATTTGAATTTAACCAGTGTCCAATCTCCCTGCGGTTTTTTGATCTTCTTCCAGCGTTTGAGTGGAACACAAGCAGCTACCCGAACCTTGATTCTCATATAATTCTTCCAAGAGCCTAAGTTGTTGTTTGGATTATACTCAACGAAAGAACTAACAAAATTCCCCAGTTATCGAACTACATTCAACGGAGAGTTTGTAAATTTGAACCCAGAAATTTACAAAGAAAAGTTGAATCCAGGCAGGAACCTCTCATGTTTGCAAATGACGAATGATAAGCACGTGACTATCAAATGTCCATGGACCATCATCCATAACTCTCTTCAAGTCAAATTTATAATAAAACTGAAACATGGACAATTGTGGATTGATGGCTGTAAATTCATCCCCTTCCCCGGCCTCCAGAGGCTAGTCAATCTACTCTTCATTGCATTAAAATTGATTGATCGATCAGTAAGGAATCTCCTGACCTAAATAACTTGGAATTAGTATCCTATGGACTAAGCAAACGTTCTTCTAAAACAAGATCAGTGTCTTCTTCAGGGGACAGATTCAGCCCCGGCAATTGTTCATCTATGCTTGAAAAATCTTATATGAAAGAGAAGAAATCAGAGTACTCCAGAGACCACGATCTTAGACCCCTCAATGATTCAGGGAGAGAAAGGCTCTCCATGCTAGAGAGAGAACTTTTTCAAAGGTCTACTGAAACCTGTAGTACCATTTCTCATTGTTTTAAAAAGCATAAAACTTACAGAAGTGTTGGCTCTGAATTTTAATTTTACAAATCAGAAAAAAAAGAGAGAAAGAACCGCTGGAGAGGTGGATATAACAATAAAATCAATTGAACATAACAATATTGTTGAAATTTCATCAAAATAATTTATCACACACTCTAATTCAATATGTCGCTCTTGTGATTTGAACAAGTGCTATAGTTGTTATTCACGTTCAGAGCGGAAGGCCCCGGGTTGAAATCATATCCTCCCCTTCCCTATTATCTCTTTTGTTCCCCACCTCCCTTTGTATAAAAAAAATTATTATTATTATTTTTAAAGATAACATACATCTTATATCATGTCTCGGTTGACAACTGAGCTGAGCCAAATAGGCATACAGTCGATCTAAGGGCATGTAAAGGACTTTGAAAATGAAAAACCTGTAATTGTGTGGGCAATCATGTTCTTTTATGAAGAGGGTTTTTACGTTAAACTAGTTTTTTTTACCCTTGCACTGCACGAGTAGAGTTATAGTGTTCATTCGAATCGACGTGTAAGTGTGTGCTTCAGATATTATATCATAAATAAATAATAATACATTGGTAGTATTGTATAAAATTATAAATTGATATGCAAATTACAAATCACTGCTAGATATTTGTGGTGAAGGGCTGAAATATTGAGCATAAGTTTAATCGTATAACTGAGTCCATAATTCTAAGTCTCCTCCAAATACGTCATGCAAGTTCACACATCCAATCTATATAAAGTTGTAGCAGTCAAATAATTGAATCATAATCAACTATTGCAGCCATGAGTCTAGCTTCTCACTTGTGCATCATATGAGAAGAATAATTCCAAAAAAATTCAATAATAATGAACAATAAAAAATTGAACACATACCTGCCATCGGATTTGTATAACAAAATTAGTAAATATATAGTTTTGATTTAGTATTTGACACATTAAATTAATATTTTACTAATAATACTAGATTATCACCCCTGCATTGCACGAGAAATAACGAAACAAATTATTTCTAAGTATCCGTATGAAAAAATTATTAATATATGATTAGCACCTTTAACTACAATGCACATGCACGGGTAGTTGCTCATGCGTAGAGGGTATGTGTTATTTTCAAAATTGGATATTATAATTTTGTTTTAATAATTTTCTTTATCACTCTTTTTTCTCAATTTTGTTCAATTTCAATTTTTTCTATATATTCGAGATATAGATAGTGCAACCATCTGAATAAGTTTATTCTGCTTATAGGTAGGAAGGTTATTATGCATACATCTATATATGACATTCATCCAGACAGCATCTACCCCACCTCAACCTTTAAAACCCAGTTTGAATAAATACCACATATACATGTATGTGTAATAACCAGCATGTTTGTAGACGTATTTTTTTGCTATCTATCCATTATATAGTCAATGACTATGTTAATCCTTTATTGGATTAATTTTGTTGATCATAATTAACAAATTTCATTAATAATTCAGTCAATAATTCTCAAACAAATCCATAGACAGTCATTGATAAGATATAACATTTTTATCATTAGTTAATGATTAAAAATGATTAAAAACGAAAAACATGCTAAATCTACAAATCAGATATATGTGATTCGTAGCTAAATTTGAGTGGGTTTAAATAGATTGTAATCATTCAAATGAGATATTAATAAACATTTAAACCATATCTTATTAATCACACTCTTTTTTTTTTTTTAAGTTTTACTTAAAAATTGCATTTCATTCATATTACTTTTAATGGTTAATGTTAAGAACTAGATCTGCCAAACTAAAATAGTCATTTAAAATTTATCCAATTAACTTGTATAGTATCATAACATGAGAGAAGAATTATAATATAATAGAAGACATTGAAATTATAACATTGAAATTATAATTTAGACTAGCAAAAGAATACATGAGAGAATGACAGCGAAACAAATACAACTTAAATTGCAATTTCATAATCTACCCTACATGTACAATTTCATTTGAAATAAAGATTAGATAAGCCAAGAAGATGATAATAAGAAAATGAAATATTAAGGCTAAATTGATTGAAGATAATAAGAGATAAGATAAATTTGAATTGAACAAATACAGTAACAAAATATTAAGGCTAAAGAGTCCAGTCAATGAAGGAAATGCATAAGAAAAAGAAATTAATAACCACGACTTTAGCCTATACCGCAAGGATTACACGCAACATACAAAAAGTCTGAAATATCCACACTTTACACATTTTAGGCGGGAAAACTGCGGTACAGAGGTACCGCAGACTTAATTCCCATTATATATATATGTATATATATAGATTTGAAATAAAGATCATATAAGCCAAGAAGACGATAATAAGAAAAATGAAATATTAAGGCCAAATTGATTGAAGATAATAAGAGATAAAACAAATTTGAATTGAACAAATAAAGTAATAAAATATTAAGGCTAAAGAGTCCAGTCAGTGAAGAAAACACGTGAGAAAAAGAAATGAATAACCATGATTTTAGCCTATACCTCAAGGATTACATTTGGCATACAAAAAGTTTGAAATATCCCCACTTAACACATTTTAGGCGGGAAAACTACAGTACGAAGGTACAGCAGATTTAATTCCCATTATATATAGATATTAATAGTACTCGACTAATACTTTACTACATTTTACTTTTAAATCATTTAACTTATTTAATATTATTAGTAACAGTCTAATACGTATTGGGTATGTTCATACCTGTATTAGTTTGATACATGTTCAGATAAAAATTTTCAAACATAAAAAGCACCCACCCAACATACCACTTTAACCGGATAATATCTCATTTCTCCACATACCCTTTTAACTAGGTATTTCGATTTATTTTGTTCAATACTCATAATATTATGTTACTATATAAAGTCGAGCAAATAACAAATATAATCATTATAAAAGTAGTATAATTTTATAATAACAATTTTTAGAGACGTAATAAATATAATCATAAATAAAATATCAATATGACAAAATTCCCAAAATATACATATATATATATATATATATGGATCATTTAGACGCACTACAGGTAGCAAAACACAAAAAAAAAATATTTTAATAATAATAATAATTCCAAAAAGTACTCTTCAGCATGGGTTTAAGTCGTCTTTGCATTTGTCTTGACTACTCTTTTCACGTTTTTGACCAAAGCGAAATGCGTTCATACGTGGCTCACGCTTGCATGGCGTTGGAGCAGTATACAGCTTTAAGAGAGATTGCTAACTAAATCTCTAGTTTGTGATCATATCGTCCTTTGAAAGAAGCAACTAAAACTTGAAAACTCCTAACTATACTAAAAAATGGTTTCTTTCAAAAACGGGGTAACCACGGTGGAGGGTGACTACGACTACGCCCACCTACGCCCCCATTTGCTCCGTCATAAAAATATTTCTAAATAATTTATGATCCACTTTCAACAATAATAATTAGTTTTATCCGTGTGATTATGATTGTATTTCAAATTTAGGATATGTGACAACATCAAATATTGTCACATTTTATTTGATAATATAAATTTTGTGACATTAACCTGACAAACATTACTACCTGAAAATGTGACTATATATATGTTTACGTGCTCAGAATTTTAAACCGATTATATATAGGGAAATTTTTACATTTAGTCCCCAACCTTTGCCAATTTTAGCAATTTCGTCTCTAACGTTTTTTTGAAGCATGTAGGTCCCCAACTTTTGTCAAAAGTAACAATTTTATGGCCAACGTTTTTTTGAAGCATATAGGTTCTCAACCTTTCAAAAATAAACACAAAAGGTCCCTACAAACGATTTTTATCCATTTTCATATTTATAAAATAACAATTTTACCCTTGTATGAAATAAAAGAAAATTAATATAAAATATGTTTGATTTCTCTGATGAATTACTCCTGACTTCCACTTAGTACAACCATCATTTCTTTTACTATTTTTTTATTATTGGAGCAGGATAATGCCTCACTTAAGTTATTTTTAGTAATAATAAAAAGAGATTTATCTCTCATTTTTAGCTATATGGGAACGAAAAAATTTAAAATGAGAAGGGTTGTAGCAGAAATAAAAAGAGTCCCCCTTTTTAAATTTATCAATAGTTTAAATCTTCAATTTTTCACAAAAAAAATTATACATTTTTAATCGTTCTAATTTTTGTAACTTGAATATCAATTATCTCTTAATTATCATTGCTTATTTAAGTTTAAATTTCAGATATTCATTGACTAAAGTAATTATGAGGGTAGTAGTGGTGGTGGTAGGGAAGTAAATGGAAAAGATAATATATTAATTAATATGTATATATAGCTTTATTAAGTACAATTCTATTCTCCTGCTAGAGTACACACTAGACTCACACGTATCGCGTAGAGACGCGTTCTGCATGTAAAAAACTAATGTGTATGAAATCAATGTTACAGTTTTAAGTGGGTGAATGAGAAAATGTATTCGTTGATATACATTTTAAATTTTTCATCCTCATATAGTAAAAAAGAGAGATAAATCCCTTTTAATTATTGTTAAAGATAACATTAGTGAAGGCCTTATCCTGCTCCATTCTAAAAAAAAATAGTGAAAGAAATAGTGATTGTACTAATTGAAAGTTAGGAGTAACTAATTAGACAAAGCAAATATATTTTATATTAATTTTCTTTAATTTCATACAAGGGTAAAGTGGTCAGTTTATAAATATAAAAATAGATAAAAATTGTTCGTAGGGACCTTTTGTATTTATTTTTAAAGGTTGAGGACTTATATGCTTCAGAAAAAAGTTGGGGATGAAATTGTTACTTTTGATAAATGTTGGGGCTTATATGCTTCAAAAAAAGGTTGGGAATGAAATTGTTAAAATTGGTAAAGGTTGGGGATGAAATGCAAAAATTTCCCCTGCATATATAATGGAACAAAGTTATTATAGTAACTAATTGTCAAATGGACCCTTACCAATTACCATCCAAAAAGGAGCGTGTGGAAATTCAACTAATTAATAGTAAAAAAAAAAAATGGAAAAAAATTCTTCTCTGCCGAATCGTGTTTGGTACATTCCACTATGGCTTCTGATTGCTCATTATTTGGACATGATACACAGAAGCCCTTCTTTTTGTTACTAGACAAATTGTTTGGTAACCATTTACAAATAGGTGAGTTTATAAATAAATATAAAATTTAAATTTTATATTATATGGCAATGTTTAATTGTATCATTTAGATGTAATGATTAAAATGATATAAAAGTCCACATCACATTAAATATGTAGTTAAACGTGATATTGTTATGTGTCTAAATTTCAAAATTTAAATTGGTTGATAAATGAAATTGATTTTTAAATGGTACCCAAACACAAACAAATTAGATTAAGAGCTTGTTTGATCCGCTTTTAACAAATCTCTTTATAAGTGGTGTACCACTGATTTAACTATTAATTTGACAACAACTCATTTATAATCACAAATTCCAAATTTCCATTAAATCTACAATGCTCATTTTATCAACTTATAATTTATTTTTATAAGTCACTTTCAAAATGAGAACCAAACATCATCTACAATTTGACTTTTCCAATGTTTTCTGTTGACATATATCCATCATCAAGATGTGACAAATTAATTTATTTGAATCAACAAAGAAAAATTACTCACGCACTACCTGCCCGTTTCGAATTGCAACGAGTCATCTGAATTTACAACTCGCTGTTTCAGCTGAGCCAACTCAGTGGGCTTGCCTTTATTGCTGGTATCCTTCAAATCCTCGATCAATCCCCATAATATCTCCATCGAAGACCTTGCTGAGGTAAACAAAGCCAACAATTTTTCTTTGCAATCCTGTAATCTTTTCAAAGCCTGCACTAACTCGGCCGAGTCAGATAAACTCAGACTACTTGACCGTTCCTTCAACTCGCCCAGTCTTGATGAGATTTCACGAACTGCGGATAAATAATCATTAGACAACAAGCCCATAATCTCATTTAGCAACAAATTAGGTTCGAGTACGAAGAGATTATGATCAGGTACTTGGCACATTTCCTCAACTAATCCAACCAAAGAATCAACGTCCTTGATCAAATCTGCATTCAACAAACATGGGATCCTCTGTTTCTGACTCTGTTTAACCATGTTGCAAGAAGATGAGCCAAGAAAATATCCTAAAACTCTAGAACTGGAAAGTAAGGTCTCCAGGTAACGCGCGTACCACCTGACCCATGCAGAGAGGGCCGACGTAGTGGCCGCGGTGCGGTCGCGAAAGCCCGATAGATTTAAGTAGTTGTGCCCGCCGGAGGCCGGAAAAACCGAAAGTTGGTCTTGGAGGATGAAGGGGCCACGCTTGATGATGTGGTGAATTGTTACGAGGCATTTTAGGGCAACGATACTGTTTCCGGTTCCGTGTAGGCGGTCCATGAGGGCGGAAACAATGGCGGAGGCAGTGACACGTGAGCCGTCTCCGAGGAGGAGGAGAGCGGAAACCTGACCATCATCAGGCCGAGCCGATGGGAAGTGGGTGGTTGCATGGATAACGGCATGGCGGAGCCGAAGTGTACTAGGTTTGGACACTAGGGCAGCACTCAATAGTGACGCCTTGTCTTTGATGAATCCAATAAGATCTCTTAGTGGTATTTTTCTCCTCATGGTATGATGATGAAATGAAAGAAGATAAAAATGATAGTTTATTGGGGCTGAAGGTATGCATTTCTTGATTATAATATGCACATTAATGACTTTTTATTTTTTTTGGTATTTATTTTGGAATAAAGTTAGAGAAATAATTTTTTTTTTTCTTGAAGTAAAAGTTGGAGAACTAAATAACTAATGCAGGAATTTGACGATGATAGTGAATTAGGTCAGCCCAACCGTAGTATAACTTGCCATGCATCATTAATTATAAGGTACAAGCATAATGAAGTGGCAATAATTAATTCGAAAACAAAATTATACCTAACGAGTGGCATAGTTCACTGTATACACCTACTTTTTAATCATGTTATGTGTTATAATTACGTGTGATATACAGAAATCCACTGTTTAAACTACTTGATCAATAATTTGTTAAAAAATATTATGAATATATTTAGGTATATATGGTATTCTAACGCTTTGTAACGCAAAAATGAAGTTCAATGAGGATTTGTGTCACCCAGCACGTGAGAACTCTGAAGAAGCCAAAAATGACTGGAGCTGCTCCTCAAAAATGAAAAATAAACTAAAACTGTAAAGCGCAGACAATAGTTGAGCAAGTATATATGTGATTGTTGCTCGTTCTTGGCAAGCCAAGCCGTGAATTGAATGCCCAAAAATATATTGATCGAGTTGTTTATAATAAACCACATATGGTCGCATATAACTAATATCAATGACAATCATTGAATTTGATAGTCATGAAAGCAAATAATATCAATGACTAGTAAAAATCTTACAGTTGATTTAAGTACGAGTATCATTTGTTATATAGTAGCCGACAACTTCAAGCAACTAATGAGCTACTTCAATCTGAATCGATTATAGCGTCATCATCACACTCAAGCAAGTGAATAGGCATCCCATTCAAATTAAATTCGTGTTGAAGGATAGACATCTCACTGAAAGATTATTTAGGAGTATTCCAATAATCCTTTGACATGAAATAGATATGCATATTTGTTTGTGAGTTATCTTCAGACTAGTTTTCACTCAAAGACAGCCCTAAGGGTCTCTGCACGTGGTTTGATTATACAAGACCTCAACATTTTAGGGGAACAAAAATTTTCTTTATTTATTATAGGTGTAAGTTGTAACCTTAGAATTCTTGAAAAAATTTTAGAATTTCATTTGTTAAAAAATTTAAACATTATCGAATACCATTTTTAAAAAGTTGTTATGAAAATTATTGAATTAGAAGTTGGAATGTACTTTATTTAAAAAAAAAAAAAGAATTAGCTGAATAAGTTCTACGTACCATTTAAGTTCATATTTGTCGTTTCAAAACCCAAAAGAGAAAAATCAATCTTAACATAACGTCAAAAGACAAAAAATTATAAAAAAAAAAAAGAAAAAAAAAAGAAAAAGAAAAGAAATAGGGCACCATTAAAAAAATGATGTTTTTAATGTGAAATAGTATTGGTTGAGTGTGATTTATTTTTTCTAATATAGTTTCTAATAATAATCAATTAAAAGGACGCCCTTTTATAGCATCACAGGGCACCTAAATTCTCAAAGCCAAACCTACTTTCACTTGATAGTCAAAAACAATTTCATTGCAATATGATGATAATGATGTGAACAATAATGAGGCATGGTATAGCCTAGAATTTGTAAAGAGAAATAGAGTAATACTATTTATCTAGACTGGAGACCGGCCTTCAGTTAGTTGACATTACTACATTAGAGGATGACTTGATATATGTAAATGCATGATGTCCTCATTTATTTAATGTCCAATAAAAAGATGACAACTAGACTAAAGATCAGTCTCTAGTCTCGATTAATAGCATTATTCAGAGAAATACGTCGTGATATGAGAATCAATAATTTTGAAAGGATCCTAATTATAGAAAGTAATCAAATTTGTTATCAGCGCATCACCAAACCTAAACTTCTTGCTACTTTATATAAAAGTAACTTTTAATTCTAAGTTTGCACTAAACAGTGTAGGTGTAATTTTATCAAATTATTATTATTTCTTTTTAATTAAGTAATAATAATAAAGATAGTAAGGGAAACTAAATTAAAAAGGAAAAATACTAAAGTATATTATTATAACAAGATTTGGAAGATATAATGACGATTGAAGTAAGATTTAAACTTCCTAAAATAATTCTATAACAAATACATTAAAAAGAACAAAAATAATATCTTTTTTATATAACGTTGACAATCACATTAGCATTAAGCTCAATTGTTAATGTGATACTGTCACATTAATATTTTCACCTTCAAATGCATGCGAACTTAAAATATATCATTTGAGGGATTTATTTCTTCTTCTCATTGGAAAGAGAGATCCTCTTTAAATGAATTTCAACAAGACGGTCGAGTAGTTTATACTCTTTTTCAATGTTTGGATGGTACTATGTGTTTACATTTACGTAAAAATTCATTTTTATATGAAAATAAGAGGGAGTCGAGTTGAGTTGAACGATAAAAAATTGTGGTGTAAGTGGTCTCGCGAAATATTTAGATTTGATTAAATTCAAATTTGAAAAAGTTAAAAGAAAATAGGGGAAGTAAAAACGTGCAAATAGAGGTATATTTGTTTTGTGAACTTATATTATAAGATGAACTAACTCTTGAATAAGAACATTAATTAAAGTTTTTCAACTGCATTGTTTGTATGTTATGGTTGTTTGTTAGGTTTGGTAACAGCCTCGCATAAAAGTAATTTTTTCATATCCTCTTGCAAGTCATATGCGCCAAAAGTCAATCTCCTAAAATTATGTGTTTGTAAAGGGAAAAATTTGGTATTACAGAAGTACATAAATAAGTTATTATTGGTCAATCAACAAAGATTTACGGGCTCATTTTTACAATAAAATTGTGTCCCTTGAACCCACATATAAATTCCTCATTGGTTCTCAAATATGGAATATGATACTTCAAAAATACTAGAATTTTCTCCATTTGTAACCTATATGCATTGTACATGTTATTACTTTTATAAATATAATAAAAATAATATGGTAAATTATGAACCCTACGTAACTTGTAACGACAGCGAGACGGGTTTGGGTCGATTTCTCCTACCCTACACCCCGCCCCCGTTACCCACTTGAATAGGGCGGGGCGGGTACAGGTCGAGAAGTAAAAATACCAGCCCATTAAGATAATGATGTTTGAAATTACAAAAATAATTAAAAATGCATCATAAACATTCACATCCAAATAACATAAAAAATAACCAAAATAATAATGATATGACATTTAACAAAATTATACACAAACATTCATGAAATATTCTAAATTTAAGCATTAAAAGATCAAATGTTCAAGCATTAAAAATATCACGAAGTAAAATCTAATATAGTGCAAAATTTTCACAAGAAAATGTGTGTGCAAATGGTGGGTGTTTGGTATATCAATTTGCCCATATATATATATATATATATATATATTTTGGGCAAACAATTTGCCCATATTGAATTCAATTCTTACTCCTTGCTTAATTTTTTAATTTACCAATATATATATATATGTGTGTTAACGGGGCGGGTCGGGTTGCGCAAATATCCCCACCTTGCTAAGCAATAGGGGCAGACACTTGTCCCCCATTACTTAAGGGGGTCGGATATTACATGCCCCGTTCGAATTGGGACTCTACATATATCGAGTTTTCGGGTTTAAATTATTATCACTATTTCCTATAGGCAACTCTTTATAGTCCACATAGAGAATTGAAATTAAAAAAAAAAAAAAGAAAAAGAAAGAAGGAAAAACTCATTATTGTCCACCAATTTATAGTAGCCATAATATGTAGAATCTTTTTGTCCCGTGAATCAGTGAATTCATTTTTTATCCTATCAATTACGGCTAATTTTGAAAAAAAAAAAAAAAACAATCACCTTTCAGAGGAAAAAAGGCTTTAATGTGGAGGGTTTTTTTAAGCATTTAGTGATGCCGTGTAACAAAAAGAATCTATGCCAACACCATTACCTATGTGGTCTGATAGTATTTTAGTGAGTTTTCACACACTTAATCAAAGATTTGATCCCCCGGTCTCTTGTTTTATTCAAAAAAAAAAAAAGAAAGTTGTTTTTTTAAAAATATTATTACAAGGAGGTCCATCGGAGTAAAGAATTGAACTCTTGATTAATGGAGGGTAAAATCAAGTTGGATGCCATTAAACTAACTTCTTTTCTTCCAGCACATAATACATAAGTAATATGATCATATTTTTTCTTCTTTCATAAATGTTCAATAAAAGGTTTTTTACAAATAGAATGCTCCTTGTGGATATGCTATACCATGTCCCAGTAAGTGTTCACATAACAATTTTAAAACTATATAATATATGCATATATGATCCATCCAATAGTTTGACTTCTCTCTTTACATTTGAAATTATTTAAGCACCTGATATTTGATATCATTATGGCACAATATATAATACAGTGTAATATCAATCGTTATTGATTTGATTGGGGTGTGATAATGCACGGATGCTATTCCACATCATACCGTTCCAAAGTTATGATACTTAAACATTATTGATCTACATTATTCTCTTTCTTTTTAGCCACGTCCTTCCACCTGTTAGGTCCACACTCATTGCAAATACGATTTTTATCGTGTTTCTATTTTATTTACCTCGCATCTAGTGCAGTTTGTGTATTACCATTAAGATGCGTGTGTGATATTAATACACACGAGAAGTGCTACATGTACAATTAATTATACAATTATTTATGCAAATTGCGTAGATGATAAAAATTCATGAATTCTTACACAAATATCAAAATATATAAGATTTTGACATTAATGCCACATATACACGTTATACAATTAATTATCATATGCAACAAGTCATGGTACATAATGATTTTTTCTATGATAAAATGGTGATAGGGTACTACTGTATCATCACTCTTCACTCTATATATAAAAGAGTGGATTAAGGAAAATCTTTTGATTTCTTTATTCACCCTTATATTTTTGTAATTAAAAGGGAAAAAAAAGAACTAATTTACCCTTAGTAGTTATTTTATGGGTGAAAATATCCTCAGTAATATTTTTAAATTTTCGAGCTTGACCCTTGGAGTATTAATTTCACATATCCCATTAATTATTGCAATATTAATGCTTCCATTTGAGGCTTTAATTTGCAACTACCCGTCTTCTACCTAACCCTTCATTTTCATGAATGATTCATTGATTATTACTTCTCCTGATATTATTCATAAGAAAAGAAAATAGTATGTTTCTTAATGATCTTTCCCAAGTCAATATTTTGATGCTAATCAAATTATATCATGTGAAGACTACATAGAATATTAACTGTTGAAAAACATAAGGATGAAAGAGATTTTAATGCTGAGACTCAAAGGAAAAAGAAAATATGACATTCAAAAATTTCTTTTCCATTTTTGTCCATTCTTATTATTATTATTTTTTTGGTCTATCAATTTTTATTTATCTCTGATCTACTTAAAAAAATAATAATAATAATAGAGTAAAAGGGTAAATTTCACGTATGGTCTCCAACCTTTGCTCATAAATCCTCACATAATGTCCCTAATCCTACAAAATTAACAATTATACCCTTAACTTTTTTCTTTAATAACCATTACTTTCTAAATAAAAGTAAAAATAATTAAAAAATAAAAATTAATAAAAAAGGAGAAAAATAAATAATTTCTTTTCACTCTACCTATCTAGCCATCTAGTTCATCCCTAACCCAAAGGTAAATGAAAAATTTAGATAGTAATTTCCAACAACAAAAAAAGACTCATATTTTGCTGTTTGCTTCCACTGCTGTTAGAACTAGGAGGAAACATGAGGGTTTTTCTAAAAAAGAAAAATATTGCAGGTATTTGTTATTTTTGGTTAAGTTGGAGATATAGGTAGAATGAGTAACTAGCTAGGTAGGTGGGAAAAAATTATTTTCCTTTTTATTATTTTTACTATTTTTAATTTTTTTTTATCTAAAAGGGGGGACAATAATGTCATAAACGGACCTTATGAGTTAATTTATGAAACACTAGATACTTATAGTATTAAAAAAAGGTTAAGGATCCAACTAATAGAAAGTACAAAAGTTGGGGACTTTATGTGAAATTAACACTTAAATAATTCAACGTTTAAAATGACATATATCTGATGAGACAGTCCCTCATTACTTCTACATTTTAGTCAATAAGAAGAGTATAAAAAGATTTTAAAAATAAAGATTATTTTACACATCGTTCTCAACCTTTGAGATTAGTATCGGTTGGGTCTCCAATATTTTTTTCAACCCGTTGGGTCCCCAACCTCTTTTTAATTATTTGAGTAAATCATGATTATGTCCTTTATAATTTTAAGTTAAGAAATAAACATTTTAAAACTATAAAAAAATTTAAAAATTTAAAAAAAAAAAGAAAAGAGAAAAAAGGGTGAGCGATCCCCCTCTTTGGCTGAAGGAAATAGCAGCAAAGGCTGCTTTATGCTGTTATTTTCAACAGCCTAAAAATGACAGCAAAATGTTGCCACTTTTGATAGTCAAAAAGGGGAGTCCCCCACCCCTTTTTTTCATTTCCTTTTTTTTTTTAAGTTCTTAAATTATTTTTTATAATTTTGAAATTTTTATTTCTTAATTTAAAATGGTTAGGGATATAATGTAATTGCTCGAATAGTTAACTACGAAATTGAGAGGAACTCTTAAAATAGACTATATGTGCGAATTAATAAAATGGAGACCCAATAAGTTAAAAAAAAAAGGCTAGAAACCCAGCTTATAGTAATCTCAAAAGTTGGGGACGATACGTGAAATAAACCCTAAAAATAAATTAGAGTGCTATATTATTAACTGAAAATAAATAAGAGATTTACGTCATTAAATATCATATTCTACTATGTCAATTAGTGTATTTAGATTATGATTATTCTACATTAAACAAAATGAACAAAATTGATATGAAAACCACGTGTAAAGAACGTGTTTCATGCTAGTTATGTGGTAAAAAGTTTGATTTATGGCACAACCTCAATTCATATAGTAATAATCACTAATATATAAAAAGTAGAATCCTTATAAAAACATTTAAATAATATTTAGTGTAGTATTTATTGTGGCTGATTTTAATTTCAACTATTACTAATTTCATAGTGTGGTAAATTGTAACTCGCTTTTGAATATATATATTTTTTAAATTTCAAATTCTATCTTTACTTCTAATCCCACATTATTTCCTTAATTACAATTAGTTTATTGCCTAAATTCAATTCCAAGATTAATCTTTAGTTTTTGTTATGGTTAATTTTAATTCAATTTCAAGATCAAAACCACAATATTAAATACAAAGCTACCATATTGTTATCTATTTAAATTAGTATTTTATAAGAAACTTGTTTAAACAATATATTTTAAGAAATCATAAATGATTATAATTATTTTATTGAAGAAGTAATACTATCATAGATTTAAATATATTTAAAGACTATCAACAATCATAGAAATCTAAACATAATTATTTTATTATTCTAAGTTTTGTATATTACATTATATATTGACATACAACGTGCAAAGCACGTTTAAATTACTTATACCATATGATACTAATGGTGTCAAATACCAATTCCATTGGCATCATCATATGATTAGTTAAATTAAATATTTCACGTGAGTTAACCTTAAACTTTACTTCAAATTAGTTTATTTGTAAATTATATGTAAGCGCCTTCCTTATATTTAATTAATGTCTTTGACTCCATATTTTTTAAAAGAGTTGCGCTATTTGAACAAAATAATATACAAAAATTTAAGTGACTGTTTAATTCTCATTATTGACATTGATTTATAATGAGAAATTATAATGAGGTAAAATGAGTGGTATAGATTTAATAGAAGTTTGAAATTTGTGATTATAAATGAGCAGTTGTCAAATCAGTCGTCAACTCAGTGGTAGGTGAAATTATAAAGAGAATTTATAAAGAGAATCAAACAAGCTCTAAACAAAATTGACATATGGCATTATCATATTTTTCAATATATCACATCACTTTTTCATCAATGACTATTACATGGGCCACATCTCTTTTTTGTCATTTTTTTTGGTCTACTCATTTGTCCAAATAGAATTTTCCTTTTTCAAATGACTAATTTCAATATTGTATAAATTTAAGCGTGTATATATAAAATTTGGACACCATATATGTACCCATAGATTCAAATGTTTCATTTATCATTTAACACCACGCATGTTGCCGTGTACTCATGCCTAGCACTACTAGTGTTAGATACCGTGGGACACTAATAAACATATTTTATTTATAAGGTTGGGGGCTGAAAAGCGCAAGGGGAAATAAATAAAAACTATTAAGGTTTGACAAAATTGCAAGTGAATGCCCCATTGCCAGAATCAGGAAGGGGACTCAACGTTTTCTTTCTTGGAGAGAGGACAAATCGGGAGCAATTTAGGGTTAAGAAGGAACAATTTGAAGGGAGACTTTGCATTCCTGACCTGTTGGATCATTTGTGTTGCAGCAATTCCTACGAGGTAATTCATCATCTTTGTTTCTTCACCAAACTTGGAAGGTAGATTTCAGATTTATTTATGTAATTGTCAATTCCAGTATGAGCTATCCAATTCTGAGATCACCTCCGGCGTTATAGCCACTCTCTTCTTTTTGCTCTTTGGAATTTTTTTCTTTTTTCTTTTTTTTTTTTTTGGGTGGCAATTTTCCTAATGCAGAGGACTTATCTGAAAATATATCTCTTGACTTTTCGTTGTAGTTGCTTGTCGTTTATTCCTCTCATATGTAATCAGCCAAATTCAAGTGATGTAACTGCCCCAAATAGACCCATGTTGCTCCGCCCCTACATTGGTTTCTCCTTGATCGAACATACCTCATAGGGGTCTTTATATAGGAGAATGGCTTGTTCTTGGCCAAGTTGACTACTGCTGGTCCGAGACCGGGAAACTTGACAACTAGATGGATTGCAGTAGACTAGTTTCCTAGTTTTTAAAATTTTTTAGAAAGAACCTTAAAAGAAAGGTAAAATTTTCCATTTAGATATAGGGAAAATTGTTCTGGCACTTGATGAATTGCTAGTGATGTCATCAGTTTTGATTCATTTGTAGCTGAGGAATATAAACTCCCGGTGAAAAATACAGTAGACATGGGTGACTTATTGTTGTATGGCTTGGAATAAATGCTGTATAGTTTCACCGCATTCCATTTCTTCTAAGCCAGGTTAAACTAAATATGGGCCAACCGAAACCAAACTAGAAATCTGGCCATAGGCTAAATGTACTGCTTTGTTGATCTCAAGTTCTATTATCAACCTTCATTTATTTATATTAATTGCCACATTTCTTATGAAGTTGTTATATTATCCTTTTACAGGTTAAAACTATCACTATGTTTTTTATGACTTCTAATATCACGGCAAGGCACAAACTGTAAGCTACTATTCATTCTCAAACACACATTACCCCGAAATATATATTCTCCATTCCTTTCATTCATCTCACCATTTGCCTGACTAGTGTCTATATGGTATCCATAACAGTTGAAAGAAGCGATGAAGATGGCTGTCCAAAGGATCAACATTGAGAAACTAAATTGGACAAACTTTGAATTCCATACTTCCCTAGACTCGTGGGTCACTGAAAATATGGTTTGTCTCTGCTGCAAGTGTTTGGTAATATGTTTCCCAGGTACTTGTTCTCTACTATTTTAGCTTTAGACTTTTTTCCGTTCGGCTGTTTGATAGTTTCCCGTTAAGTAATTTTGATTCTTTTGTCTTTCAAATCTTTTTGGATTTTTTTGTGCATTAAGTTGTTTTTTTTGGCACTTCATTTACATAGCTGATTAAATTATTATAGCAGAGATCTAGAAATGGAAAACCTACTATTAGCTGTATTTTGACAATGTGGTAGCCGATAAATTGAGTTCAGTCACTACAAGCAAGACTCAAATTTTTCCTAACAAAAATTATTCATCATTTATCTGGCAAGTGGATCGACGACTTATTTGAGAGATTGGTCTTGAAGCCCATATCCAGTGCCATGTTTGTTGGCGAAAGATTAGTCAAACATGTAGAAGAGGGCTATGTGGATAGCTTTTATGTTTAGAATGTGTAACATGATGACAATAATTTTTTCATCATAACTTCACTAGCATAATTTACGAGGTTGTCATGTGGTTGAAGTACTTGCATTTCCATGCTATAGATGTCATTTGTTGTAGTCTAATAGCTAAAAGCTCAATTTCATTATTCACAATCCAATTGCCAATTTTTGTGAGATTTCGAGGGGAAAAGAAGGCAGTCTTGCTCTCGTACCATGAGGTTGGCACGTTATTATGCTAGTCAACTAATGTGTAGAAATAGCAAAAAGATAAGTGGCAATAAGGGGGCAAGTGGTTATTTTTCATTGGCCTATATATCAAGTTGGTAGAATAACCTACCAACAAGTTGATAGGAGATCTTTCTTGAGGTAAAAAAGAAAAGAAAAAAGGTCTAAAGGCTTGTATTTTTGACTATTTTATTGCACGAATTTCATCAATTTTTGGCCATTTGACACCTTCTATATGTAAGAGCTATGATGCTTTGACATTGACATTGGTTTGAGTATTGATACGGGTAAGGATCTGAGTGCTAGATTTAGTTTTTTTAGAAAATCTGGGATACAGGGTCATAGCTAAAAGGGTCCAAATTTGGAACATTGGTACGCTGGTACGGCTTATGGAATAAAAATTAATTATATAAATTTATTTTGTGGTCCATTAATATGTTTCAATTTTTAATAATTTGTTGCTTTTATAGAAATATGGGCTTTTTTAATGTTAAAAAAATTGTGACCCAACTTCAAGTGTCTAATTCCAAATTAGGGTTAGCCACGCTAACAAAGCGGCAACTAGACATTGCTTCCTCTTCTTTCTATTGAATGAACACTTCCGTCATCTTCTTTCTTCTTCTTTTTTACATGGGGTTGCCATTATCAAGGACTTCCGATTTTAAGGTCCTTCACATGATTCCCGTACTTCTTCAAAAGATTTAAGTTTCTTGCTTTGATCTTGTAATTTTTTTTTGGATTTTCTATCCGATTTTGCTTTCGACTTCATCAACCATAAGCAGCTGTGTCCGAATTAAATTTGAAGGATCTGGTCCGGATCTCATACTTGTACCCTTGTCACGTTGTGTCGGCACCAGTATGCCGCTGGAAATTCCTTGTTGGAGCATCATAGTATAAGATGATTTGAGGTTTCCATAAAGGGTTAAGAGTTTGTATTCACTCTTAAAAGAACTCCATTTAGTTCCTCTATGCTTGTGCATCGGGTGATGCCAGACTCATATGAACAAGAAACATAAATACATAGGAGAATAGGAAAGGTAGAAAGAGAGAGATGTAAAGGAAGGGGAAGAACAATAAGAAGAATTCATAGGGTGAGAAAATATAAGATTTTAAATATTGATATAATCAATAAAAGAAAACTACTTTAAAACAATAATCGAAATAATAATAATATTCCTAATTAGGATGTGTATGTATTTGATTTTTTCAAGAATTGATTTTGTTAAAAGTGATTTTTTGGAGAATGTGTGATTAAAAAATAGTACGAGGAAAATGTGAAAAATAATCTTTTAAAGAATATGTGGCTGAAAATGAATTGGAACAAGAATTGATTCTTGCGAAAACACCTGAAATTAACTTCTCTTCCTTTTAAAATACGCTTGTCATGTTGCATCATCTGGAGAAGCCAATTCATATTCTTATGTCTTCTGCACACATGATAACATGAACAATAAGTGACAAGTAATGTCACATATATTTTGTACATATCATAATGTTCACAAACGGGAATAGATTATGAACGAACAACTATACACAATGATTGCTTATAGTATATTGATGCTATCTTCGCCTAACAATTCAACATACACTTATCACTATATATAAAAAGGGTGGATGAAGGAAAATCTTTTGACTTCCTTATTCACCCTTGTATTTTCTTTAAAAACCAAATATACCCTCATTATTATAGCCCAAATTAAGTATTAATTATTATTGTTGTTATTGTTAATGACTTCAAATAAATATACAAAGTTAGAAAAATGAAAAGGCTAACAAAATTCATTTCAAAATAACTATTAGTTAAGGTGTTATGAAATGAAAAGACAATAATCAATAATTAGTATTTTTAATTAGTTTATAAAAAGTACATCAAATCAAATAAAAAAATTTAATACATGTAGGACTTATGTCAACAGTTATTGCAAATGATTAGAAAAATTATTTACTAGAGATTTTTTTAAAGCCTAAGCACTTTTAAAATATCAAAATATTAAGATTATTATTTGTGTGCGTATTCGGGTTAGGGGGTTTAGACATAAATATATATTCTCTATACCATACATACAACATAAAAAATGATTTGTAATCATAAGAAATAATAATGAATAAAAGGGGGGAAAAAGAACGTGACTTTTTTTGTGGAATAAAAAGAAATAAAAAAAAGGAAAATATCAATTACCTAAAAGCTTGACTTTTTTGGGAGGGATTTATTTATTTAATTTAATATATTCAATTTTAATCATGAAAAAGATTTCATCCCATACAAAAGGATATCTATTTAATATCTTAGTGTAAGCAATACTATAGGTAAATTTATGACATCGCTCTAAATTTACGTGCAACAAAAGCCATGGAGAAGAAATTACTATATCAAAAAATATATGTACAGTTTCTATCGGGTAATCTTCATGTGTAAGTTTTGTTACAAAATACTTAAAGACTATTAAATTTTTTCTGAACCAAAGCTTCCAAAGAATGGATTTTGCAAAACCTATTCTAGTTCATTGCTTGAAGCAAATTAAAAACTATGATCATATAGAATGTTATATTTTACTTCAATACGATTTTAATTCCATGGCATTTGTGGCATGAACATTTCCTGAACACTTTTTCTTCTGTTCTTCCTTGCTTGTTTCCTACCCAAAGCTGGTTTTAATTTGAGTTATTCCTTTAGCCCCCACTCCATGCATCCATCTTTACTCCTTAAGTATTGCCAGTGCTATTGATACCTTCACATTTAAGTTTCAACTTATTTTATCTTTACAGTTTCTGATGGCCAACATGATTCAACTTGGATGTAAAGAAATTCAGATAGAAGTGGATGGCCACGCCAATGCTTCAAGCTTCCCATAACTTCTTCTGATATTTGATCCAAGGAGATCTTTCCGAAGTAAATAATACAAATAAGAATCATTCAGCGACAGTTAGTGCAAATGGCTGAAATACATCCAAAAGTCAGCAGGAAAATTTTGAAGAATCCTGACCTTAAAAGAGCGGCTTCATGTCCTAAGGATCAGCCTACTAAGAAGCAACCACGGAAAGGAGAAAACCCTGTTCGAATTCTACCAGCTACAGAAGTAACCGCTGATTCTAAATGCCTGGATTTATGGATCTGTAAAAATTCTGCATGTCGAGCAACTCTTTCAATTGATGACACATTTTGCAAGAGGTGCTCGTGCTGCATCTGTCATTTATTTGATGACAACAAGGACCCTAGTCTTTGGTTGGAATGTACATCCAAATCTGGTTGGGAAGACTGTTGTGGCTTATCTTGCCACATTGAATGTGCCCTTCAACAGGGAAAGGTCGGAGTTGGTAACCTTGGACAGTTAATGCAGTTGGATGGAAGCTATTGTTGTGCTTCATGCGGGAAAGTTTCGGGTATACTTGGGTAAGTTGTTCATATTCAAGATGATCTTTATTTTACACTCCTCCCTCCCCTCCGTTCTATAGTGGTTCTAGTGATAGCAGATTAATCATTTCCCTAAACATTGCAAAGGAAAGCAAGATACATTAATTAAAAGACAAATTATGGCTATACACACCTTTTGTTCATCCTCTACTCTAATGCTTTGGTGTTTATAAAATCTAATAAAAATTAGAGGTGGACTACAGTCTATTACTTAACAGAGGACTCCTTTTCGGTAAATATAGAGTTCATTTTGTAATGGTAATGCTTTGATAGTATTCACTTCCCCCTCTCCTCCAGGGTTTGTGTTGGTGGGGGGGGGGCGTTAGGGAGTTTAAAGGGAAGGATTACGTGGTTATACTTTTGTGGGACGGTTTTCGGCTGCAAAGATCATATTTCTTCACTCAAACATTCTTGTTTATAGATCTTATTTCTGTCAGTTATAGATTCTCATTAGTGTTTCTGTCATCATCATCATCATGGGAGATACAAGAATTGCATTATGAGCTGGTTCTTGGGAGCTTTATGACCAAGTAGATTTATGTTATAGGAGACTGTGTGGTGGGAATGTAAAGAAAGATTATTCGGAAGTGTGAAATTTTGTTTTTTGTGGAGAATATGTGGTAGGTATTGATTTGGTAAATTTGTTAGTTTTTGTAAAGCTCCCAAGAACAAGATCATCCTAGCCTTATTCTTAGTAAACTTACTGTTGATTACTTATATCTTGTTTTAATGTTACTTAGCATCGATTACTATCTTTTGGACTCAAAATATCCAGATTCAAACAATAACCTGAAATAGGCTTCCTAATATTCATTTCCTAAATGGAAATGTCACCTGTTCCAGATTTCTAAAATTTTTTGTGTTTTTATTCTAAATTTGAATTTCACTAATTATGACATATTTCTTATTTAAGAAATGTCTTCCTGGATAAGAATGATTAAAGAATTACTACTTTCAAATCTCAAGTTATAGAGGCTGTGAAAGTATTTTACTATATATTACTACTGCATTTTAACTGAGCATTGGTTGGTATGCTATTACAAAAATAAATTCAGTATGGAATTTATTGTATTCAGTGTCAATTGTTCTCTGCAATAATTTATATAGCTAGATGTTAGTAGCATCATTGGTTAACTGCTTCTAACTGTTGCTAATCTTATATTGAGATGGACCCCCCTCCCAACTACAGGGGTTTGATGTTTACATCACATGTTTGGTTGCGGCTTGATGTAAATACCCATTTGATTACAATATGTGTTTATTTAGATGATGATTTAACAAACAGGTTCACTTAAGATGGTAAACAGTATTAAGCATGGAATCTAGAAATACTCTCTTATCTTTCTGCCATAGACTCATTTTGACATGGTGGGAGGCCACTATAATTTGAAGTGACTTGTTATACATGTTCAACCATTTTCATTTATCATGGATGCCATTACCTTCTGTGATCCCAGCCAGGGTTTGCCTTGGATCATCACAATTTTCATTACCGTTAGTAGTAGTGATGTGGGAAAGAGCCATGTGCAGATATGTAATATGCACCTATCTCTTTCATGGATCTCAAAGTGGCTTAATGAGTTTTAAAATTTTTATGGATAATGTTTTCCCATTTTATCCATGGTTTCCTAACCGATTTTCTTTTTATTTTTATTTTTTTTCCCTCAGACATTTTTCCTCTCACATATTATGATGGTTTCTTTCCATTTGTTCTGTAATAAACTCTAATTGTAGCCGTAATATTCGTTGTACAATAAACTTTTTGGTGTTTGTGCAAAAACTTTCTTTACACTACACTTCATGTTACTATGTTTAGGTTTCCATATGATATGCATGTACTTTACTGGTATCTGACATATCAATTATTGGTAGTTTGGACGTCATCTTTATTTGGTTTTGAAGCTGACTTGAGCTTATTCTGGCAGATGCTGGAAGAAACAGTTAACTCTAGCTGGGGAAGCACGCCGTGTTGATATCCTCTGTTACAGGATATTCTTGAGTTACAGGCTGCTGGATGGAACTTCAAGATTTAAAGAACTCCACGAATTTATTAAAGAAGCAAAAACCAAGTTAGAAATGGAGGTGGGCCCATTGAATGGTGTTTCATCCAAAATGGGTCGGGGCATTGTCGGCAGACTTTCTGTAGCAGGTGATGTGCAGAAAATCTGCTCCCTTGCCATTGAGAAAGCTGATGAATTGCTGACCTTAAACTCTAGTGCTACCCTGAATTGCAATGGTACTGTTTTTTATTTTATTTTTAGTATTGCGAATGAAGTTATAATCGTCTAGTAATGAAGTTCTATTGATTTCATCCTTGGCAGAGGAATCTCGTCCCGCAGCTTGCAAACTCCTCTTTGAGGAAGTAACTTCAACTTCAGTGGTTGTTATATTGATAGAATTATCTACTAAATCCTCTAGTGACATTAAGGGGTACAAGCTGTGGTATTGTAAGACGAGAGAAGAGGATTATGGAAAAGAGCCTGTCTGCATCTTTCCAAGATCTCAAAGGAGGATCTGGTTATCTAATCTGCAACCTTGCACAGAGTATTCCTTCCGAATTATATCCTACACAGAGGCTGGTGACTTTGGACACTCTGAGTCCAGGTGTTTTACAAAGAGTGTGGAGATAATTAGCAAGCATTTCAACTCTGTGCCAGTAAGTTATGAGAAGGAGAATTCGGACAATGGAGGAATCTCTGGTGCCAAGTCAAAGCAGAGGACTGAAACAGATATTGAATTGGACTCTGGTTTTAAAGTACGAGACCTTGGGAAGATCTTAAGGCTGGCTTGCTTGCAAGAACAGGGAGGTTTCAGGGGATTCTGTGGTGTTGATGTTAGAAAAGGTTGTCGAGTCTGTGATGTTAAGCTTGAAACTCTGCGAGAAGACAGGTTGCCATCCTTACGACATGGGCTTGACCTAAATGTTGCTTCCGTTCCTGATCTTAATGAAGAGTTTACTCCTCCAGCTGAGTCGTCGAGAGATGATGATGAATGTGGTTTAGGGCAGGGTGTTGAGGCTGATGACGATGCTTTTTCTCATGATCTTCAGAGGAATGGTTTAGCAAGGTCACATGGCAGTGGTGATTCTCACAACTGGAATCACGGAAAACACAGGGAAGTACCTGCAGTTGAATCCCAGATAGAAGCTGGCCTGAAGAGAACCCATTTAAGCAATGGCGAAATGCAGGATTCTGACAGCACATTGACAAATGGGTCGCAACTGCATGTCTGCAATGGGCCAGGATCCTTGGATGAAAACTTTGAATACTGTGTAAAGATCATTCGTTGGCTAGAATGTGAGGGTCATATTACTCAGGAGTTTAGACTGAAGTTGCTCACATGGTTCAGTTTGGGGTCCACAGAGCAGGAACGTAGAGTAGTCAACACATTTATACAAACTCTAATTGATGATCCAAGAAGTTTGGCAGGACAGTTGGTTGACTCCTTTTCAGATATTGTATCTAGCAAGACGCCAAGGAATGGTTTCTGTAGTGATCTTTGGCATTAAATTACCGGGGCTTGTCGGAACTGGATAGTGCAGTTAACTTAAGAGCTGCCATTCCATCCATAAATTAGTGCTGATCATCCTGATATTGAATTATCCGCGCATGTGGAAACAGAATACTCCAATTGACTGTAGATTTATCATTCATTTGGTAAATTATTGCTGATCAACCTGTTGGGTATTTGTACAGGTATTTTTTCGCAGGTCATTTTCTGAAGTGATTCATTTTTAAGCCAACCACGCTTGAAGAGATGGATGTCTCTTCATGAAGGTGGTTCCTGATTTCTTTCCAATGTAGCAGCCACAGTGTAAGGAGATCTCATATTTTAGGAACCGAATCATTTCCATTTTACTTCCTCAATTGCTGTTGCTGTAGCATAAATGACTGAATTCTAGATGCCATTTAGGTATTGTTGTTGGTACTACTTCTCAATTATTTTATGATCAAAAAGCGTAGATGATGACTTAGTTGTAGACATTTTTATTTATCATTACTGGTTCAGTAATTATTCAGCTTCTGAAATCAAATTGGGGATTTTGTTGTTCAGAATAGGAATTGCTGGATACATCTCTGGGTTGTGTTGAGTCCATGTTAGCTTGACTTTATGTTTCTCAGTTCGTCTTTTTGGTCTTCGTTCTGAGACCGATATGCCACGTAGCTCTTAAAATTTCTCTCCTTTGGCTCAACTTATGCTTTCTGCATTTTGAGGCTCTGGTTTTGCCGTGTGTTTTTGGTGAGCAATATTATTGGTCCATTTGCTTTTGTATTGTCAAAGAGATTTGATTTAAGTTGGGTCCTTGAATCAGAGGCAATAGTGTTCTCAAATCATGCATCAAATCATGCAGATTTAATGGTATCAAGGCACTAAAAGTGGGTGACTGATCAATCATGTTATAAGTTTCCTGAAAATATCTGCCACTTGTGAGAATGCTATATTAGACTCGATTTTCGTTTGACTGTCAATATTTTATTTGTAACTTCGATTACAATAATTTGGTATTAACTCTGAAGCCCCACTGTTTCATTATGCATTATTTATTTACCGCGTTATTTGAGGATGAATGGTGGAGTTTTCTCATTTATATTGATTCAATTCAATGGTTTATTCATAAATTCCCAATCTTTCAGATATAGTCAGCCAGCAACCAATGCCCGTACTTATTAAACAAATTCATGTATTATTTGGATGAGGTACTTGATATGCAAATTGGACTTGTAGATATGCAAGAATGATGAAGTTTGTCCTCTTTTGACTACAAAATAAATCTGCTCGCATATATGTGATGTGTCTAAGGGGTCTCTTTATTCAAATGTCCTCAGGGGCCAAAAAAAAGGGGGATTTTAATACTCTTGTCATTTTCTAGATAAAAACAGACATGAAAAAGAAAAAGGAAAGAACATCGAGCTTGGAACCAGGCTAAAAAGTAGATACATTAGTGGGTTGCTATTGTCCAAAATTACATAAAGCCATGTACACAAAAATTCTCACACCCAGTATGAGTGTTGTTGTAGCACCCATAGACCATATCTCGAGGTGGGTACATGTATGAATGCACCAGCCTAATCAATGGTACCTAAGAGAAATATCTTGAGGTGGGTACGTGAATGGATGTAACAAAAATTTTCTATATGTACAATAGTTAACAGAACATGTATATTATATGATTATTACATGTATTACCTTATTGTATGTATAGCTACATTAAACGATTTTTAGAACTATATACCATTTTAGAGCTTTATGTCAAGTCAACTATCAAGCACGCAAAAGCTTTGTCAATTCAACTATCAAGCACGCAAAACATACTCCAGTTTTCGGAAAAGAATCTATATTTTGACGAAATCTACATTTTTCTACCATCCATATATTGTTACATGGATATAGGGTTATATGACTAATTAAGATTTTTTATATCTAATAATAAATAAATTTATACATGAGGTGCAATCGAAACATAATAAGAATTTAATGCCTTGTTCAAAAAAAAAAAAGAAAAAAAAAGAATTTAATACCAATATTTGTTTTTCCCTCCAATTTTCGTACATGCCCGGGTACAATTAATGTCATATAGGATTACGAAAGATAATTTTAAGAGATTGTTTCCAATGTATACTTTTAGAAAGGAAACCAAAGCTGTTGGTGTCCTTGTTGACAAAATCAAGAATTGATGTGTAGATTCACGGGCCCCAGTTTAACAATAAATTATGGCTATATATTGTACACATACGTGTGTCTTTTAATTGTCTAGAAGTATTGTTGAATATCAGAATTTTTTCTCTTATTTTATTTTACTTTTTCTAGAAAATGTTCCAGATCTATATACTAGCAAATACATACTCAAAAATTATATTGCTTCGACCAATCAGGCTCGACAAAGTAGACACGACCTGTTTAACAATGCCAAAAAATATGTAACCCTAGTGGTGGTACTATGGATCTTATCAACATTAACAGGGACCCTTGTGTGTGTTCAACTAAAAGCATTGTCCAAAATATTTTGTTCAACAGTTGTAAATTGGAGTTTTCTGGGTACCGGAATATCCATATCCAGAAATAATGGCTTGTACGGTATTCTCATCCTACGGTTGCTCAGTTTTGCTACATTTATATATTTATTATTATTAATCGTAAAGTGAAATGTACAACTAAGTAAAGCATACTGCAATAATCTAGAATTTTATTTTTATTATTCTAAAGTGCTTATATTATTAATCATTGCTTCACCTTTTGTTTTTCTAATGCTTAAAAGAATATATTTTTATTGTATGACGAATCACTTCTCAAATGAAAGTCCGATATTGTTCGTCTAAAAAAGGCCAAGCACGCGTCATTGTTATTTTCTACGTTGGTTTCTTACTGTGGAAATTGACTGTAAAATTTAAAAAGAAGAAGATAGTGGCAGAAAATATGGGGAAGAAGATAGTGGTAAAAATTCTACATAGAAATGAACAAAAATTTTGAAACACCTCTTAGAAGAGCTGCTAAGACACCTCCCACCCTATATGAGTGCATGGATGGACGCCACGTGAAATAAACCTTTCCGAAGTGCCTTAACATAATTGTAGGGAGGGATGGATATCTTTCTTAATTTTTGTACGTATAAGGAGAAAATCTATTTGTCGTTCGTGATTGTTTCTAAATATGATAACTTAATTTCATTAAAATAAACAAATCTAATCAAATTATTATTGTACAATTAATTTTGTATAATAAGTAATTAATTGAATTAAGAATTTCAGATTTGGTTAACCATTATTAATTTGCCGGGAAATTGATGAACATTGATTACACAATAATACAGAAAAGTAGGTTTTTACAGGTGTGTACTCACCAAAGAATATTTGTAATATTATTATATAAAGAAATTTTTTGGAGGAATAACACTTTTTCTCATATGGAGAGGATATAAACAACCAGAGTACTGCACTTTCTATGTCCCCACCAATATTCATTGCTTATGCTTTCTCCATATATATTTCCCCCCAGCCACTCAATTTAAAAATAAAATAAATAAAATTTTATCTTTTAGATAATTTTTCTTATAAAATTACTGTTGTATAAAATATGCTTTTCATTTCCTTTCAGAAAAAAAAAGAAAAGAAAAGAAGAGAAAATACTTTATATTTATTTGTTTTTTTATACTAAAAAATCGAGAAATTGAATATTGTAGATGATGCACATAAAACAAATTAATTTTTATTTAACTTTAATTTATGGATATTAACTTTTATTTTATAGTGTGCAATTTATGAAATTTAATTAACATTAGTAAGTTAAAAATGATAAGATAAAATAATTGCATAATGAAATTTATATTTGTTGGATTAATATAAAATAAAAAAATATACATTTTATCAAATGAAAAATCAACCAAAAATAAATTAAACAATAAAATAATAGATTTTGAGATCGTTAAAATAAATGTGCTTTTACGTAATTATTATATATTAATATAGCAACAAGCATTTTTTATTACTAGCTAAGCACTTAAATATTATTTTCAAAGTAACACTTCGAAGGAATAATAACATACTAAACACTTAGCTGATTCTTCTAATGGCTACTTCTTTCTTCAACACAGCAAAAGCTGGTTATTCATCTAATTAATGTGCAGTAATACCTAACTAAGTCTGAGTTGGCATAAACTATAAAGTTGTGGGTATATAATAACTTTTAGAGTTGTTTGAGTAGTCTCTAAAACTACTCTCTCAACTCTAAAGAGTCTACACACAAGATGAATTTTTCAAGAAAATACCTTCAGAAGAAGAAAAAAACCTGAAGCTGGACCTGACGTAAACGGCCTATCCATTTAGGAGACTGCTCTATATATAATTTACGCAAACTTTTGTTACCAAAATTTCTTTTTCTGTTTTAATACAGAAATATAATGAATTAATAGAAATGACTTGTTAAAATTTATGCCACAGATGCATTGGGTTAATTAAGAAGAAATTGTGAATGTCATCAATTGATGGTCAAATTTTACTCTAGAATGGAAATAAAAGCTAATATGGTAGAAATGAAAAATGATAAGGCACCAAACGTATGACATCATTATAGTGTCATATATTTTACTTATATGCACCATGTGTACTTAGATACGTGTAAGTTTTCTACATGTCTTGCATCTAAGCACATTACATGGGCGTACGATGCCTTATCATTTCTCGGGTAGGAGTAGCTTGGTCAACAATTAAACAAGTAGTTAATTAATTATTGCGACTGAAGTGGCCCAAAAAAGCCACACGTGATCGTCTGTCCATCCTCACCTTCCTCCTCCATCTTCTCTTCCATTCTAACCTTCTTGTGTTCTCCTTTTCTTCTTATACTTCAATGCATAAAAAGTTTGTAGTGTGAATGTATCCACTTTCTCTATATAATACTCCTTTAACCTTAAATCAACTCCTTGAGCCTCCCGATCAGGCACTAATTAAGAACATGATAATGTCATATCGGGGAGTCAACTCCGCCGGCGTCACCACCATGGACTGCCAGAAACAAGTCCGGTCGTGGAGGCTTCTCCGCTCTTTCATGGAGCTTCTCACTCCTACCTGCAACTGCTTCATAGAAGAAAACCAAGAATTCAAGGAACCAAAATACATAACCAATAGGTTCTTGTACGGGAAGCCTTCTTTCATTTCCTTGGCCATAATCACCGGCACCATTTACGGCAACCGTCACGGAAAAGTAAGCCTCTGCATCCAAACAAACCCTAAATCCATGAACCCAATTCTCCTCCTGGAAATGCCCGTTCCTACAAGTTTTCTTGCTAGAGAAATGAAGGAAGGATTCCTCCGAGTCGCCCTCGAATGTAACAGTAACACAGATGGGAAAGATTCTCTCTTGTCTATGCCTCTTTGGACAATGTATTGCAATGGAAGAAAAGTAGGTTTTGCAGTAAAGAGAAAACCTTCTAGTGCTGATATACAAGTTCTCCGGCAAATGGAAACCGTTGTCGTCGGGGCTGGCTTTATAAACGGCAAAGAAATTACTCAAGACGACGATGTTATGTACTTCAGGGGAAATTTTGAAAGAGTTCATGGATCATACGATTCTGAGTCTTTTCATTTGATTGATCCTGATGGTAATATTGGACAGGAATTAGGTATTTTCTTTCTTCGATCGCGCTAAGTTTTGGATCCATAATATATGGAATCTGTGCATGGAAGATTTTCATTTTTTTTATTTTTTATTTTTAACCTTTTTCCTTCATTTATGTGCCCGTTATTTTGGGCTTCCACGCCACCTTTTTTTTTTTTTTTTGAGTCGTGTTGATGCATGGCTTTGTATTTCATGTACTTCTTGTGCTTGTTGGGGTGCGTTAGCAAACCAAAATTTTGGTAATTACAAGTTTGAAGGAATTAATGTAATGTTAATAATTTCAGGTTTTATATTTGGCATTTCACAAATTTCCTCAATTTTTAAGAATTGCTCTTTCATTTTACTCCATGCATTAGTTTCTTGATTGTCAGGGATTCAAACTACATGGAATGTGCACACTAGTGTAAGTAATTAAAACTTGACTAAAGGGGTTTTTGAAAAACCATTTTATTCAAAGATCTACAAACCAAGTCGCTTATCGACTCATGAGATCAGCTGGTTCTTTGTCAGATTCTACTGTTTGGAGGTCCGAATCTATTGTCCTCAAACCCCATCTCGCTTATTGTCCGTCTAATAAAATCATTACACATGTTTAATTAATTAATTAATATTTGATTAACCAAAAAAAATGCTGATTTTTAAACGCGTGTAACGATTTTATTGGACGGACAGCAAGCGAGATGGGGTTTGAGAACAGCAGATCCGGACCGACTGTTTGGATGAATAACCCTTGACGCTCTTGCTTTTATTATTGATATACTCTTTAATGACGCCATGACTGAATAAATATTATTTCTTCAAATAAAATAAAATAACCAACTCCAATATGTACTCTAATTAACAAAACAGCTTGCAATCTAACAAATTCTATAGGCTGAGTTTATACTTTTGCCGTTACTCAAAGAACAAAGAAACAAAGAGCGCTAGGAAATGTTTGAAGCACGTGAAATTAGATTTTGCAATTTTTTTTCTCTTTTTGTCTCTATTTTATCTTATATTTAAATTTTGCAATTTTACCTTTCCAATGTCTCGACAGAATTGGGTGGGCCAGTAAAAAGCCAAATGTTAGCAATTTGGTCCGGATGACCTTTTTCTACACTGTTTGCTCCTCTTAATTTTGTCCACGTGTATAGCAATCTACATTATACAAGCGCTTCATTTCAAGAAATTATTTGACCTTAAGTCATCAATTTACTAGTCACTATTCATTATTATTCATCCATTTACTAGTCACTATTATTATTACTATTATTTCTGATTATAATTAAAAGATGAAGAGACTAATTGCACCAAACTAATAAGTTACAGCCATCCATGTCAAGAAATTAATGCTGAGGACCATTTGCATATAGTAGGGAAAGGTTAAGGATCCACAATTTTCAAATAAGAAGGAAGCCATATTAACTTCACAAGACATCTGTATGCTGGAAAGCAATAGCTATAGAATTTTCCATTCTGAGGGGGAAAAAATTAAAGATTTTGAGTGATGAGCAATAAACGAATGACTAGGCTTTCCCCAGTACTATCTTATAATTACTCTCACTAAAGCTACTTTGCCGCCCCCCAAATCCAAAATCAGTGAAGAAAGTAGCAGCTACATGCCAATCCAAGCAACAATACAAGGTCGAAAATTTGCTTGCTCGACGAACAACCTGCAAGACACACACACAGAGATATATATATATATATATTAGTATGTGCAGTTAGATCATATAAGAGAGGAAACTGAGTGAAAATCTGTCTTTTTAGTTACTTCGACATTTACGAATAGTTAGTATTTTACAGTAAATATCAGAATCAAGGAGAGAAAAAGAAAAAGTAGAAAATAAATAAACCTTCCAAAAAGACGGGGTGTGTGATTGGACTTGGTAAACGAATACAAATGATGAAAAAAAAAAGAAAGAAAGAAAATACGGGTAGTGCAAGTCCAAAATAGCGGTATATTAGGGGCCGTGTCCCGGGATTGGACAATACAAGATGCAAGAGTTTTTTAACTCTTCTTGTTTCTCTAAGAATACTCACTACAATTCCATACAGGTAAATTTAAGAAGTCATGAATGGCTGATACGAGGATTTATGTTCCATGAAGCAGATAGAAGTAAACAATATGCTTACCCAGTTGTAGTTGAAGATAATTGTTCCGGATGTTCCACTCAAAATCCCAGTGCTCCCTGTCGTTTTTCAGCGTCCAGTAAGCCCAACCAAAGGAGGCAGCATTATATACCTCTAACTGAGCTCTTCCAAAATCTTGATAGTCTGCTTGCAATCCACCAGTTACATTCCATTCATTCACCCATTCCCCTGCAATCAGTTCAGCTCACTGAGTCATACTTCAAATATAACGTTTACTGTTCTTGACAAAGTCTACTTGATGGAGGACCTTAAAACTGAGAATCTAAGGGTAAATAATTTATTAAGGTAAAAGAGAAAAGGAAAATAAAATCAGTAGTGTGACTTACCAATAAATACTAGTGGTCCATTTGCACTATTCAGAGCTTGTAACTGCGTTTCTCTACTCTTATAGATAAACTGAATGTTTTCTAGAGAGCTCTTGTTAACAAAAAAATTATCAAACAGATTGTAATAATGTAAATCGACTACTGTATTCTCCGACCCTAAGTTAGCCTGATAAAGCTCAAATGGATCTGCATTGCCAATTCTTTGGCAGAATATTACGTAAGCTGTGGACGAGTATTTTCTAACAATCTGATATCCTTGTTTGTAAAATGAAACCAGGATGTCTAGTGGAACAGTGCCTGCTGATGGCTCGTTTAAAAGCTCGATCCCCAGCAATGCAGGATGGTTGGCATACCTGCAAGAAATATCGTGTCTTGATGAATTACTTTTATAGTGTACCGGTTCAGGCAAAACATAAATGGAGAAGACAAATATTCTACCTTCTCAATAAGGGAATTTATTTTTTATTTTTATTATTTTTTGGGGTTGGGGTGGGGGTGTTGGAGATGGATGAAATTAGCATAATAGTAAATTGTAAATAAAGATCCCACCGTCATGCAGTAAAAAACATACACATAATATACGAGAGCTAACAAACAGCTTAAACTATATGTAGAAAGACCAAGAGAACAGCCACCTATAAACAGAATGATTAAAAAAGAGGACTCAATATCCTTATAAAATAATTGCTACTGTGCAACGTCATAGTAGCTTTACTGATGTTATCAAAGAGGATCCTCTTCCCTGTTTTACCCAAGATGGAGGATTTGCCTTGTAAGCTAGAGAGAAGGATTTACTGCAGAGTCCAGAGTGACTGAAGTGATCTATATCTAGACAAATGAAATATATTTACATGTTTGCAGTTGACAGCGGTTGATAAATTAAACGAAAAGGATTTTAAGTCTTATTTGTTTTCTGATCCAGTATCATGAGAAAATGAATGCAAAAATGGGAACACCTAGGAGAAATTGTCATCTTTCCTTAAAGAGCTACTTTTTCTACTCCATTTCTCATTCTTTTTGTAGAATTTGAATTCCAGCATCCTCCATCTTTCTGATTCTAAGATCCATCTTTTTGTCCTCAAACTGCAATTTATAAACATTTGCAGCATGAGAAGGGAAAATCTGTTCTCCTGTCCCACCACATCCATTATGTGAATGAAATTTTGATTTTAAATTTTAAATTTTTATTACACTTCTCGATTTTAATGTTTATGCTGTGGTAATCGATTTTAATGTTTATGCAGTGGTAATCAAAATGACAGAATTTCCAGATGACAGAATGCCAAAATGCAATCAGGATGAGAATTCTAGAATAAAATTATGCCAAAATGCAATCAGGATGAGAATTCTAGAATAAAATTCTGTACACCTTAAAACAACATCATTATACAATGGTAAGATTTGATAAATTATTTAGAGAAGTTAACTTCATGGCTACTATTACTACATTCAGTAAATTGAGAATTTACCTGGAAGCAAGAAAATCTATTACATCTAGGGTCTGCGAGATGTGATCTGGTGATGTAGGCCATCCCGTTGTTCCATCTCGACTAGCACTATGTTCCATCCCATTTTGGGAGCCTGGAGCTGCATGAAGGTCAATTATGCACTTTATGCCGAAGGTTCTGCAGCAGTATTAAGATGGGGGCGAAACATGCAAACCTCAGGATCCCAGAAAGTCTGAGAGGGCTGGAAAAAGAAATAAGAATATAAGACCTACGTACTGTGCCCACGTAAATGCATTATCAAGTGCTTCCGAACTTCCACCTATGAAAGGAGCTGGAGGATTCGGATCAAAAGCTATCCACCATCCAACAGGTATTCTCACAGTGTTTATTCCATGCCTATACAGGAAATTGAAATCTTCTGCAGTGATAAATGTATTTCTGTGCTTCTGCAATGAGAAATGAAGATAGCAAGTAAGATAGTAGCTCTTCAAATTATTGTAGAGTGAAAAAGATCAGTGACACTGAGACACGTCCACAATCAGCAATGTGCCAACTGACAACTCTGGGGAGTTCACAGGGCAGGGCGACCAGTACCAACCTAGACCTTTATTTAGAGATTTTGCTTTGAAATAAAAGGAGAATGACACCTTTCATGCATATCTTGTTCTCACTTTTAGTTATCTAACATCTTCCTAAGACATCTATTCTCCTATCTTATGTTTTATGCTAACATGGTCCATTCGCAAAGTAGTACCTTGTGTTCTCTTATCACCTGCCAGATGGAGTTTCAGAGAAGGCAAGGGCTGCTAAGTTGTCATGGTAGAACTTAAGAGCTCAGGTAACGCTAATAATCGCATGAAGTCCTGAGGTAATACTTTGTAAAGCATCAACATGATCAAAACAGTAATTTCGAGTTAAAATTAGAATTAAATGATAGTCTTATTCTCGAGTTGGAACAAAATCATGGCCAATGGTTTTCTTTTCTGCACTTGAACGACCTCAATCTACTAATCTATTCCATAAGCATTCACTCCCCTCACATGGGAGAAAACCTTGTAGCGTGTAAGGTACTTAAGGAACCTCAAGCATGCTTGGTCTACCTGTTTCTCCTCTATCATAATAAGAGCTTCTCTGGATCTACGTAAGACAAATCTCATCTAAGTCAAGAAATTACTAGAAAAAGTCATGACGTGTCAGCAAGAGTGAAACTGATGCAATCCAACAGATATTAATCCAAAATTCTTTCAGGTTACATTATATCATCCATTTTTTTAAAACTGCCAAATAAGATAGTTATTTGAACAAACCCTCATGCATTGCCCCTCCTTTCCACCTGGATGTAGACTTAGTTTTCAGTTAACATTTCGTGATGATGATCTTCAGGGGCTTATTTAGCATGCAGGAAGCAGCATGTAGAATAAGCTCCCCAAAGATTTCTTTCTGAATCTAGGCGAAATAAAATAGATTAGCTTCAATTATCAGCATTTCATTTCCACAATAAATTTTGTGTCTCGTACATGCATCGCCAGTTACACCTAAACCAGAGATGAAAATGCCAAGAAAGTACATATATCATGGACATTAGTCACAAATATAACACAAGTCAAGAAGAAGAGTAGAAGGACCTCATATTCACTTGAATACTAACCAATTTCTGTAAAATTAGCTCAGAAACCTGAACATTTCAATCCATTGAAGAAGTGGGAACATGCCAATTCTCCTAGTGAAGTTTCCCTAATTTCCCCCAGAAAAAGAAAATATCATTGTAATCCTTTCCAATCACTAGGTGTTGAATAAATTAAGTTGATGCATGTTAGACACTATTATGGCCATACTAATTAGCCATTATGACAATTGCATATTATGCAGAAAATTATAACATATCCTTCTAAATTTTCTTTATCTAGAATAAGTTTACTCAGTTATTCTTAATTCTTTTAAGACAGTTAGAGAGAGGAAACCTGGAAGTAGATCCCAAACTCAGTGATTATAATTATGCTGTAGCATCAAGATATTGTTGAAAGCATTGATAATCATTTAATAGAAAACAATCAAAAAACAAATACCTGAAGTAATACTTTTGCCTTGTTATGTCCATATCCATTGGCAAGTTGGTAATCTCCATGCAAAAGATTTGATACAATTATTATCTCAAATGTTGCAGCATTATAGTCCCAACCTGGTGTCCCAGGATAGTCTGCTGTAAGCTGGTTGCTTCTAGAAGCCTAAACAAAAAAAGTGGACGTCATCATACTTCTAATTTCAATGATCAAGTTAGAGCCATTTGAGATCTTGATGAAACTCAAAGGATAGTTATGTTGATGATTTCGCAGGTGACCAGTACCATGTCTGTAGGAAAGTGCACTAGCAAACAGTTCAACAAATTATAGTAGCTGCAAATAATTCTGGATCAAACAGCAAGAACAGTTCTTTCCCCCTTAATAATTTTTAATAATGACTAATAAAGATCATGCAGTGCCGTAGGGCACCCATTTTCTGCGGGGTTTGTCTTGGTAAGCACAAATCTGTTGATGAAAATTTCAACCAATTCTCCATTCTTTGTCAGATTTATGTTTTTCCTCATTGTTCACAAAGTGAAGACGATTAATTCTTCATAAAGGCTACTCAGACTTAATTCCTTCGGCATCCCTAGGAGAAATAATAATTGGTTCTTGTAATCTAACAAGAAAGTTCAACCATGTTCTACTAAATCAATGGGAAATAAGATGTGCTGATCTGGCATCCCAATCTTGCACTTAATTCAAATTCAGTCATAAAAGGACGAACAGAAAAGTAATTGCTCTGGGATCGGTTGTCATACCCAATTTTAAGTCCTAACAGTGTTTTAGATCTCTGGTACGTGAAGTAAATGGATAAGAATTATACCTGTATATAAGTTCCACTTTTTAGTTTGATGTGAACTCGATTGTTAAGATTTCTTTCTATGTAAAATGTTTCTGAATCAGATGCTGATTTTGCAGCTGCAGTCACGTTGCTTCCATCACCAGTGCATGTCAGAAATTGACCCTCAGAGGTTCTGAATTGGAAGATTGACTCGGAAACTCTCCATAACTGCAGGAAAGAAATGAAAAACTAACCAAAATCCACAAGATTAACGAGTTATGCAATCTGTGCTCACTTGGTAAACAGAAAGAACTAGACACATGGAAGGAAATAAATTGTAACCTCATGAAGACGTGAATAGCAGTTTCTCAATTTCAGTTAGCCATTAATCCTATGGAGAAGGCATATTACAATACTTAGGCATGACTCATAATGATTCCAACAGGAAAATGATAAAATGGGAATAAAATTCCCATCAAGAGAAGGTCAAAAAGAAAAGGGGGAAAAGAATTCAGTACAAGCAGTCCATATCTCAAAATACATTGCCAACTAACTGAATGACAAATCACTAGCTCCTTTGATCTCTATGACAGAGGCTAAAAGACCAATTAGCGCAGTTTTTTGCTTTGGTTCTTCTTCATTATCTGAATAACGACAGGAAAATTGTAGAGAGTACCTAGTAAGAATGGGCATTAGGACTAGCATCGGGCAAACTAATTCAGCTTAGTCTGTGTTAGTTAGGCTTCAAGCAGTATCAACACGACACAACAGGATAAGGATATCAAATGCATGCGTCAAATCCTTGAAATTAGAGATGATTCTTTTGTATAGTTTGTCTTATTTCTGTTCTTTATTTAATTCATATCTAAAGTATTATCTCGATTTTTTTGACTTGTATTGAAGTACAAAATGAAGTTTGAAAATTTGAAGTGATCTGTATTATATGTCCAGTCAAATATAGCACATACGGACAAATCTCTCTCTCTCTCTCTCTTTCTCTCTCTCTCTCTCTCTCTATATATATATATATATATATCCCTGTTGACTGTTGTACCTAAAATTACTATCATCATAGTACATATACTCCTAACATAGTTTTAAGCTTAGAAGAATATCTGTGTATTTGTCTTTACATGTTGGATCCGTTTTCGCCACATCCTCAAATCTGGGAACTTTCGCAAATAGCATTCACAGTTTTCATAGCCAGGAAGAAATTCAGAAGCTTTAGTAATTAAAGGGTGACTTGAGTTAAGAAACAATTGGTGACTGAAACTGCGTACAAGAAGATGATTGGCAGCAATGAGCAATTAGATGGTGATTCTGACCCGAAATGATTCCCATGATGAAGGAATATCCCTGTCAACCGTAATCCCCATGCCGCCACCATTTTCAGCAGAAACATATTTTTGCAGAGTCACTGATTTTAGATCGGAAGAGCGTCGGTTCCATCCTACGTCGAAGTCACCATAGATCAAATTATATTCTTCATTACTCGTTAAAAAATGCAGAAGCTATATTTTAAACAAATCTGTCACTCTCTAAAGTTTCAGATGAAGTGGTGTGACATGACATTAAAGCATTCTTAAGGTTTGTTACAGAAAAAATAAATGATGAATCTATGCCATGGGTAAAATTGTAGATAAAAAATTCATATTAAGAAATCTGTCCGTTTTCCTGTGGACTTAAGCAAAAATTACACCTACTCTACATGTTATAAAACTAGTACTAGTATACCGCCTTTCCACAGTGTGGTGCGGACTGTAACATCTAGGTTCAAACACCTTTAAATATTCAAACCATTGTGATTAATAACTTAAATTTACTTTGTCCGCCTTCCATGGCATTGTGATTACTTCAAACACCTTTCCAGCATTGTGATTAGCCATAAAAAATTTGCTGGTAGCAAAAGCAACTAAATTGGAAGAGGTGAACTTACAAGCATGTCACCGTTGGGGATTTCAGCAAAAAGAGAAGGCTTTATCCACCCTTCAATGACCAGCCATCCGCCCAAGTTCACCCCTCTGACTTTTGAATTATCACGTAATCCTTCCACTTGAATTCAGAAATTTAAGAACGAATTACATTCCGTGTGGGTTCTCAACATATTCATTCAACAATGCCGATCAACTTGAGAAATATAAATAAAAATTCCAAAAGCTTACCTGAAAGTCCAACAGAAAAGATGAGCCAACAGCACAGCAGAAATGCCAAAGCCCATTTGCAGAAAACAAGTTCCATATAGAATGCAGGCCTCAATTCTATTACAGAATCAGTTACATACAAGAGGTCTAGATAAGAAAGTCTGGAAGATTCAAGTAATAAGCATACAGAAAATAAGTTAAGATTCTTCAAGAAAATATAAAAATACAAACGTAGAAAGGAGGAAGTTGGATTCCCAATAATTCTTTACTTTGTACTCAATTAATTCCAAAAAGAATGTAATAAAAAATGGGAGATCTATAAGGAGGTTTGCATATTTAATTGCATTATTAAATTATCAACGCAATCTCCAGAGTGCAGAAAAGAAAACTTAAAGAGTTAAAAAAAAATGGGTGTATTTTAGGAGTAGAAAGAAGGAAAGAACATTATTCTAGTACAGCAAGCGAGAAGAAGATGATGCGCAGATAAGCCCAAGGAATATTACGAAAGAAAAGGTGCCTTGCCTTGCTTGTCTTGGTCATTTGATATATTTCATGTTCTACATCTTTTCGGCTTTGAGAGGGTGGCATCAAAAGTCCAAGGGAAACTGAGAAAGCGGTGAGAAAGGCAAAAGCTTTTTACAAATATACAAGAATAGATGAATTTTATGCCACAAAATCTAGTGTATAAAATATTAATATAATATAAAATTTTGTTTGATGTGACAATAATGTAATATTAAATTGATAAAATCATGTACGAGACTCATTTTGTTAACTTTATCTCTCAATAATACCTTACTATGATTCTATGATGAACATGAATAACATTATCACTACTATATAAAAAGAGAGATAAGTGTAAAATATTTATTTTCTACTTCTATCTCTACTATTTTTTTCAATTTCCAAAAATGTCATTAGTTATTAATTATCATTAATGTTTTATTATATATTCATATATATATATATATATATATTTATATTAATTGGTTATTTAATATGATCCAATCAATTTTGATAACATAAGAGTTAATTTTACATGGTTATTTCAACATTATTCTTAATTTATGCGTTATTTCTTTCTTAATTTTTGTTTATCATTTTTTTATAACTATTGTTTATCTATTTTATTCTTGCCATATGATTCTTATAAAATAAAACATCTTAACGTATAGGTTAACATCCATTTTATTCTTGTCATGTGATTCTTATAACCTAATAAAAATATTTATTAATCAATTACATTTTTGTGCATAATCCTTGGATCTTATTTTAGATTAATTGTCTTTTTATCACATTTTATTCTCTCAATATTTTATTAAATATATATTTAGATAAAATTGAAAAAGAGGAATTCTCAAAACAACGTGCAACGCACATTGGTTACGACTAGTCACTACTATATAAAAGATGAGATTCATGTAAAACATTCAGATTCCACATTTGCCCTTATGGGATCCATGTAAAACATTCAGATTCTACATTTGACCTTATTCTTTTTCTTTAATTCTTATATTATCCATTACCTATATTGTACCATATTTATTCACTACATTACTACATAAATAGTTTATTCTATTTTGTCCATAATCTTTATTATACATTTTAGTATAGCATCACTAAAGTCATCTGATCTAATCAAATTATATTGCTTAATACCAATGCTAGGTGAATAGATCTAGAAATCCATCTAGCACTTTATTTCAAAATTCCAACTAGAAAACGAAGTCAATGACTATTCTTTTCTTCCACTAGATGATAAGTTTTTTCCCCCAATTCATCATGAATAACAAATGTGCAAGAATCCTTATATACAAAATTTTTAGCACAAATAATCGTGTAACATTTTTAGTTAATGCATATTGTGGCCATTTTTTCTTCTTTAGTTTCATATTAGAACTATGTCATATATACGTATGCTTCTTTAACTTGAGATCAATAATAAAGAAGAATGTATATATTACACTTACAATTCAAGCTAATTCTGTAGGTTGGAAATTTAGTGAAATGGAAAGATATATACATATATATACACACACATTTGTATTTGAATCTTGATTTATGTTTTAATATGTAAAATTCATGAACAAAATTAGTATGATATTGATTTAGTTTTGTATTTTAGTTTTGTATTTTTGTTTTAATATTGATTTATGTTGCAATATATATAATATACATGAATGTTATAAAATTAGTCATTAAAACTTAAAAAAAAATACTAATCGTTATATGAATATTTGATTTCATTTAATTCCATCATCAAGACAAATGAATGTCATAAAATAATTATTATATTTAGTTTAATTTAATAATATTAAAAGTTTATAACTTACATACGGTTACACTGCAATTAATTATTTTAATGTGATGTAATTGCCCACCATATCAACGTTCATATTTCATCTCTTCATGCATATTTAACCCACTAAAAATTGATGATCGAGATCCAAATAAATTTAAGAATATTGAAACAGAAATCCAACATATACTTTTCTTTTAATTAATCCAATCTTAATTTTAACCCGTTCTCTAGTGAAATGGTTTTGTCCACATCAATTAAAAAAGAAAAGCATTGTTTGCTAATAAAGGAATTGAGTGTATTTGATCAAGAATGGAGCATAAAATTAACTTTACATCCTTTGTAAAAGTTCTATTAAAAACTACACGAATGTAGAATGTCTCATCCAAGATCAAAAATCAATTTTAATGGATGAAGATGTAATACTTTTATTTTAATACTTTATATTTTTAATTTATATTTAAATCACTATATTATTATCTTAGCAATTCTTTTATATACTAACTCATTTCTTTTTATGTCTTCGTAGGCGAACAAAATCTAAGCCACATTATTTGGTGATACAATCTAAATGATTAGTGATGCAATGCTATTCATAAAGGGAATACATATAAAATTCAAAATGGAAACATTAGACAAATATATGTTTTGCTTTTATGCGGAGTTTCAATGCAACAAAAGTGTTTGTCAAATGAGACGATAAAAGTAAAAAAAAAAAGTAAAATATTGAGAAGAACTATTATGTATAGAGAAGTACTTTTGTAATAAAATATTTTAATGAAAATTATATGTTTAAAATATATTTATTGAAACACACAACGTGCAAAGCACGTTCCAACAACTAGTTTAATAAAACACAGTGAGCTGAGAATGGTTTTCCCTGAAATTAGACAAAAATTCTGCTTCATATCATTTTTTATCAAATGCAGTATTCTGTTCATTTTAATGAGAGATTAAGAGTCGAGATTTGCCCAAAAATAAATAAATTATGCAAAAGAAGACGTGGAAGATCTTAAATCAAAACTTTCAGTGTGTTTTGCAACCAGTTTATAAATAGTATATAATAAACTGATTAATATGGACGTGGAATGGTGTTACATGTGCACAAAAACTTACACTTATTTACACACGACACACTTAATAGCATATTGTTTTTCATTCATCGCGTCATTTTTAAATTAATGACAATCATATAAGACATGCATTTGTGTGAAACTCTGTAAATTTTTTGTCTTAAAAGGAAAATTATTCATCTATGAGAAATCATCTTATTGGAGATTATTTAAAAAAAGAAAAAAAAGAAAGTCGAAAAGTTACATAATTTTTCACTCATTCTGAAAAAATGGTTTATAAGCTTGCCAAAAAAAAAATTATAAAAACAATATTACATTGCAATTTATAAATTAATCGATTTATAAATCAATTGCAAAGGCATTGTATTCTTTTAGAGTCTCTTTCCAAAACTTCCCAAAAATTTTGTCCCTCCTGCGTAGAGTATATAAAGTACATCAAGTGTATTTAAAATATACATACTGTGCACAAAATACACGTGACGTGTTTCCATACACGCCACACAAAGCGCGATATTTTGTTACAAAACTTCCAAAAAATTTTTGAAAACTTTCCTATGCTTTTATTTAGAGTTTTTCAATAGACACTCTAATAATTATTGGATATATTCTACCCAATTGACATTATTTCCACATTTCAATCTGACTCTTAGCTACTCATTTGCAAATGTGGCTACTAGCTCTCCATTGACTTGCTCGTGCAAATGGGGAATAGGCATTTTTTCCCCTCGGATTCGAAACATAACTTTAATATTATTAATAAGAAGTCATGTATAGTAAACTCAAAGTACATAAAAGCACATAATGTTGATGAAAGATGAACAACTAAAAACCATCATATGGCAGGAGTAGTGTTCTAACACCATATGTGCCAAGTGGTGCCATACCATATGGCACACATGGTGCTAGAAAATTTTCATCATTTGGCAATATAGTTTAGAGGTTAGTACTTCCATATGCTTCTTTGTTACTTCTTTTTGATGAGTTGAATTACAATTCTATTTTGGTTTAAAGGGAATTTTCATCATATTATTAATCAATCAACCACGTGACGGGTACAATAAGCAATCACAATAGGAATATAATCACTCCAAAACACATTGCCTAAAGAAGTCACCGTCATGATCAGCAATGCATACAAGACAGTGTGTTATTTCATTCCTATCTCTAAGTGATAGCATGAACTACACTTGTTGCAATAAAGTAGAATTCGAATTTCACCTAGAAGGGGCGCAACTAGACTATTCACTTCTTTAGCAATGAAACACAATATATTTACTTGGGAAAATACATGTTTGATTGGATTACTGTTCAAAATAAAAATAGAAATCTCTTTTCTTTGTATTTAATTTGTTTCTTTTCCTCTCATGTCTTCAATGTAGTTGTTGCATTTGGATCCATAATAGAAGAATAAGAATTAGAAACAAAAACTTCGTTTTATATTTCAATTGTTCTGTTTTTAGTTTCCATTCCATCACAAGGCTGCACCTTTGTGTTGATTTTAGTCATCTTGTCACTTAGGATTACATTATTTAACTATTAACTATATATATCCTCTCAGACACGGAATTACTATTAAAGTTATTTAAAATTTGCAAAATATAATCACTGTCAATATACATGCAACGCATGTAAAAACCACTAGTATTACTAAGTGCGAACAAGTAAGAATAATTTTCTTCTCATTATTATTTGAAATTAAAGTAAATTACACAACGCTTAGAATTTAATTCTCGTACTCAGATGCCAAGAATTCAAACAGCGAGCTTCAAAGGAGGGGGGAAAAGGGAACATGGAGGAGGCAATAAGGTGGAAAAATGAATTGGAGAAAGAGAAAAAAAAAAAACTGAAAAATGACTTGATGAGATACCGGTGAGTTAAGTTTGTTAATGTTTCATTTAACTAATTTAAGAGGTGAGTTAAATGTGTCATGAAATAGGTGGATAGAGTATGAGTCTAGAGTACAACAATCGGTGTACTAAATATTTTTCCTTTAACAACAGTAGATGTACTAAATATTTTTCTTTTAACGGGATTTTATTTTTCTACCCATCATATTACGTTCAAGTCAATAGTCATCACATAACATACGTGTGCAAAAATTTAAGTACAACTTTTAAGTAGAAATTGCATTTTCCTAAAAATAGTATATTTGCAAGAGCGTAATGGGCAACAAAAATAAAATTAAAGAGCAATTCTAAGGAGACATGTAAAAGTAATATTAATAGTTGACATTTTTATGTGACACACATTCATTAGATAATGATTACATGACTATTTTTCATTATTCAATACAAGTGTGCCACATAAGAATGTCACTTGTTAATGTCTCTTTTTCATGTCTAGAAATTTTGAAAATTAAATTTTACTAAAAACAGTGGGACTTTCGCTTGCGCCTTGGCTCGACCCCAGTACAACTTCCCTTGGTTAAATAAACCGGTTTTTTTCCCCCTCGCATTCAATCAAATATATAATAATAAAATAAACTAAGAGATAAGAGTTGTTAATTTCATAAAATAAAAAATGTGATGTGGATATAAATTTTTCTATTTATCATCATTTTAAAGGTAGTGAAGTGTGAAAATAATCTCTCGCTATATATATCTTGTCAGACACATATTTTGTAGGAGATTATTAGACAACTTACATATAAAACTCAGACTATATCAACAGTTTACTCCTTATAATACCAACCAACTGACTATAGAGCATGACTGCTGAAGTTCTGAAAAAGATCTAGAATCAACTATCAGCCCCTTTTTTGTATGGATCAAGTATTAAAAAAAAAAATTGATATTAATATCAATCATCTATCAGTCAAATATCATGTATGACCAAAAAAGGGAAAAAAAAACAATTAGAACTCTTGGGTAGGAAAAAATTCAAAAAGACTGCACATCTTGCGTACTCGGGGGGGGGGGGGGGGGGGGGGGGGGGGGGGGGGGGGGGGGG
>CAVNYN010219304.1:61717-83345 GCA_963692815.1 Nyctanthes arbor-tristis
TGATATTAATATCAATCATCAATCAGTCAAATATCATGTATGACAAAAAAAGGGAAAAAAAAACAATTAGAACTCTTGGGTAGGAAAAAATTCAAAAAGACTGCACATCTTGCGTACTCTCCCCCCCTCCCCCCCCCCCCCGCCACACACTCATAAAGTTTATGCTGAATTTGAGAACTATGACTATTGTATTTTAATTTTCTTTCTTTCTTTTCAAATTTTGGCAAACATTGATGAAGTATTTGAGAGAATTAAAATTTGTAACTTATATCTTTTATATTGTAATTACTTAGATTTATAACCTTAAGGGAGATTACAAAAAATAATAATGTTAAATTTTGAAATGAACAATGTCAATTTGACGAATGAAATCGATTGAAATATAAAGTCATAAAGATTAAGTCCAAGTTGAGTATGTTTTACAAAGCTATCATGTTTATAAAGTTACATATGAAGCGGTCAATTTCATGAACATCCATGTCATAGCCATATACATCTCGCCCATCTGTAAATGTTGGCAAGCAGACCATTTTTTTTCCTAAGAAAAATGGGACATAGACCTGGAATAATATTTTACGACTAAATTGAATTAAATAAAACAAAGTTGCAGAAATTATTATTTAGTTCGCAATTGCGCATTCATAATGAGAATTGATTTAATCCAAATTTGAACTCATACAAATTAATAAAATTTAATTGAATTTTCTTAGAAAATTCAAATATTTATTATCTAATTTTAACTTGATTATAATAAAATGAAAATTTCAACTGGAAATTAATTATTTAGAAATGAAGTTTTTTCACCACTCTTTTCACTTCGTTATAATTCATTTCAAATAATGATAATCAAACAAGCACAATTAAATTAAAAGAATATAGATTTTGTTATAGGACTTAAATGAACAATTTAATAAAGAATTGGGATGTGGAGGAAAAGTAAAAGCATAAAAAAAACTTCTTTCGTATTTGAGTTGATCTTATGAGCAATATTTAAAACAATTTTAGGGAGAGATGCAAATATGATATTAATAAGTGTCATTCTCACATAGCACACATTTATTGGGTAATAATAACATGACTATTTTTTCATCATCCAATACAAGTATGTCACATATACAATATCACTTATTTATATCTCATTTTCATGTCTCTCTAGAATTTTTGATATATTTATGGTTTACTCACTTGTTAAATTGTATTAAAGTTTATATTGACATCTTTGATTTGACACCAATATTACATATTTTTATATTTCAGATAATGCACAAATTAAACGAAAGAAGATAACGTTAAACTTTTAAGGACTTATTTTGTAAACTGCATTATCATTCAATGACCTATTTGGTAAAGCTTTTTTTTCTTTTTTTTTTTTTTTTGAAGATAAAAGCTTAGTTCTCATTAATGGAAACATATGTTGCAAGAACGGGATACAACTGTTAAACTGCATTATCATTCAATGACCTATTTGGTAAAGCTTTTTTTTTTTTTTTTGAAGATAAAAGCTTAGTTCTCATTAATGGAAACATCTGTTGCAAGAACGGGATACAACCAGAGAGCTTGATATTCAGAATGCAAGGAAAAAGATACTCTCTAGCTTTACAAGCTAAACAATAAGCAGCACCATTGCACTCTAAAATTATTAGCTACTTTGAGCAATTCCTTACAATCCGCAACAATGAGTCTAAATTCTGACAAGTCTTCTGGTCTTTATATCGCCTCCACGACCACCTTAGAATCCAAGTAGCCATGATAAGCCTTCCTTTAACCCTATACACTTGGCCACTTTCACTCCAAACGGTGCATCAAATATTTGTGTGTCGCTCTGTAAGTAATTCCCTTGCGTATCACGAATAAGCATCCCAATCTCCACGTAACCAACGTTACTAAATAGGGCAGCATCAATGTTACATTTTTTCCAACCAACTGAACGTTTGCTCCACTGGAAGCCAATGCTTTGCCCCTTGAGGCTGTCCCACCACCTTGTCTCCCAGCCTTCCAATCAAATAGGTAGTTTAACCCGTCATTGATCACCATCTGATTTGTTTTGTTAAGACCCCTCCAAACCTTATCATTGCGACATTTCTATAAGGCCCGTGCAATCATAGTAATCTTCTCCGATTGCTCCTCCAGCCTAGTAAGGCCCAGGTTGAAGAAGAACTCTCCAAAACTATTACAATCACCATTCGGAAATCGACACCCCGCCAGCGACTAACAACTCTACACATTTCACCAAGTAGTGCATTATTGTCTCAGTTCCCCGGTCACAGAAGATGCAAATCTCAAGCATATTGATACCTTAGAGAACAAGCCTTTCCCTTTATTGGAAGCCACTCTCTGGATGCCTGCCATATGAACCATTTAACCTTGGCTGGGACATTTAGTCACCATAGCTTGCTCCACTGACCTGAAACTATGAAGGAATCATCATTGGTTCGGACATCCATTGCTACCTCGTTACCGGACTTCACAATGTAGTCTTCCGTACGACTAGAAGGAATTATCATTGGTTCAGACATCCATTGCTACCCGGTCTCCAGACTTCACAATTTAGTCTCCCGTATGACTAAAATGCCACACCAATCTGTCCATCCTTGGGAAACTGCCTATAGGAATTCGATTTATTTTCTCCGCATCTCTACTAGTGAACAATCCCCTTACCGTATTCATGTCCCATTCTCTTTGATCCTCCTTGAAAAGATTGCAAACCAAAAGATCACCAATCTAGAGAAGATACGCAACGTCAATGGACGTCTCTAGCCCGTCGTCCTGAGGCCGGCGCGAGATCTGAGGGCACCGAGCTGCCCAAGTCAAGACAAGAACTTCCTCCTGCTCATCCCGGGACTCAGTCGGACGCTACGACCCCGCCTTCTGAGCTGACCTGGCTGGGGATTTACTCAACGAGGTCCCAAGTAGCAGAGAAGATGAAGGGGCTGTTCCCTAAATGCTACTTGGAGTACTACAAGACCTTGTTTCCTGCTCCTTCAACTACAAAGAACATTCCTCGATCCGTTCAATGGGCCATGGAGGCACCAACTCGGGCTTGGAATGAGTGGGAGGAGTCCATGCCCAACAAGATGACAATGGATGACATTGTGGCTTCCTTAATAGCGTATATGGCCTAGACCTTGAACTATCAGCAGAAGGCCCTTGTGATGGCCAGGGACAGGGAGAAGGAAGTGGATAACCTGAAGGAGAAACTAGAGGAGAAGAGGTTGATGGCTAAGTCTCTGGAGATGGAAAAACTGGCGATGGTTGAGAAGTCAGCTCGGGAAGGTATGGAGAAATGCCATGCGGCTGAGGTGGAGAAGAAGGTGGAAGAGGTCAGGTTCGCAACCAAGACCTCAGCTGTTGAAGAGTACAAGACCTCGAATGATTATAACACCGACCTGAACCTCACATACGTGGTCGCGTATGATGAGATCATCAAGAGCCTTGTGGCCTACAAACCCAGCCATTCCGTGGAGTTCCTGCGCAAGGAGCTTGACACATACAAAGAGACGTAAGGGCCATTTGATGCTTCAGTCGAGAAAGAAGATCTCGGCTGAGAGTAGGGCCCCCCAGTAGAGAATCAAGAACCCTAACTCTGAGCTCAACTTTTTGCCGTCATAAAGTTGTTGTTTCTTTAGTCTCTTTTTTTATGTTGATTAAGAGACTATACGCATCTGACATCGATGTCTTTTGATGAAATGACTTAAATTCCGTTCTGCTTTGTGCGTATAATGTCTTGTTTAATGAAATGACTTAAGCACCGTTCTGCTTTCATTGTATTAATAGACTGTACGCATCTGATATCATTGTATTTGGTTTCGCGATTTCGTATCTGGTATCAATAAACTTATAAATATTAGGGCTAGCATTAACACTTTATTTGCAAAGAGAATGAATCTTCTTCTTGTTTCATTGCTTTTTCATATTACAAGTATGAGAGCTCGGCCTATATGCACATAACTTGTAGCCGACCTTATGGGGAATTTACAATGCGACAAAAAATTGACCCCATAAGACTTCGAGACAAAAAGGGCTCTTCACACATGTTCAACTGAAATACTTCTTGAGGTGCTCGGCATTCCATGGGTGCGGTAATGGTATCAAGCTTGTAAGCCGCATTTGCCAACACACATGAAATCACATGAGGTCCTTCCCAGGTTGCGGCGAACATTTCTGCAGCCATGTCCTTGGTGTTCTGGAATACTCTCGTCAGGACTAAATCCCCAATATCAAATGCTCGAATTTTCACCTTGTTATTATAATATCGGGCACTTCTCTGCTTGTAGGCGGTGTTCCTTATAGCTGCAAGCTCTCTTTTTTCCTCCAAGAGATCGAGGTCGGTGTGAATAAGTGCGAGATTGATCTTTTGGTCGAAGTGTTTGACTCTAAAGTTGGGGAATTCCATTTCAACCAGGATCACAGCTTCCGTTCCGTAGGTGAGGCTAAATGGGGTTTCCCCCATGGAGGACTTGGCCGTAGTGCGGTATGACCACAACACGGCTGGTAACTCACCAACCTTTTAACCCTTCCAACCTTGTCTTGAGGGTGTGCTTGATGACTTTGTTTACCACTTCTACTTGTCTGCTTGATTAGAGGTGGTTAGGTGTGGAGAAATGCTTCCGGATCCTATGCCTTTCGCAGAAGTTTTCCGATCTTCATTGTCGAATTGTCTTCCATTATCAGTGACTATAGAACGTGGTATCCCGAATTGGTATATGAGGGACTTCCACACAAAATCAGTTGTTTTTTGCTCCGTGACTTTGGCCAGGGATTCTGCTTCCGCCCATTTCGTAAAATAATCAACGGCCACAATGGCAAACCGAACTCCGCCCTTCGCCGTTGATAGCGGGCCGATTAGATCTATTCCGCATTTAGCGAAGGGCCATGGGCTCATCACCAGTGTCAGGTCTGTAGGTGGGTTTCTCAAAAGGGGTGTACATCTCTGACACCTGTCACAAATATGAGCAAATTTGATCGCGTCTTTTTCAAAGTAGGCCAATAATACCCCTGTCTGATTAGTTTATAAGCGAGAGCTTGCCCCAAAGTGTGGTTTCTGTATGTCCCGTGGTGTACTTCCTCCAACGCACGCTATGCTTCTTCAGGGGTCAAGTACTTCAATAGTGGAGTCAAAAAGCCTCGCTTATATAACTATCTTTGCACTATAGTAAAACAAGCTGACCTGATTCTAATCTTACGGGCGTCGATATGATCCACGGGTAGGGTTCCTTGCTTGACGTACTGGACTATTGGGGTCATCCAGTTGCTCGAGGATGGTTCTATAGGACCGATTAACCCGTTCTGGACGATGGCGCGTTCAATCGGGCTATAGGCACACATTTCAATGTGTCTGCTCCTTCGCTGGTTGCCAGCCTGGCCAGGGCATCCGCTTGGGACTTTTCACCACGTGATATTCTTGTTACCACAGCTTGGTGGAATTTTTCCAGTACAGCAAGGGCTAACTTGTGATAGGGAACCAGTGAATCCTCCTTGACGTTGAAGATTCCTCGTACCTAATATATCACAAGCTGGGAGTCGCTCATGGCTTCAATAAATCTGACTCCTATAGCTCAGGCCATTTCTAGTTCGGCGATCAACGCCTCGTATTCAGCCTCATTGCTAATGGCGTGAAAGTTGAACTGTAAGGCTTGACAGTAATACTAAAGATTAAGGTTGATGAGAACGATTCTAGCCCTGGCCCGGTCTTCTGTTGAGAGTCGTCTATGTATAATCTCCAAGGTCGGTCGTCCGTACTCTCTTCTTGTATGGGGGAAGTGAATTCGGCCACGAAGTCGGGTAGAGCTTGTCCCTTAATAGCTTGGCGAGGACAATACTGTAGGTCGTACTGTCCTAATTCGACCGCCCACTTCATCAGCATGTCGGACAGCTCCGGCCGGTGGAGTACTTGCTTCAGTGGGTAGTTGGTTAACACTCTCACTGGGTGCTCCGGGAAATAAGACCTGAGCTTTCTGGAGGCCACGATCTCCATGGACGAATATCAGAGTTCGGCATTGTGGAGAGTTTGACTCACATAGTACAAAGGGTGTTGTACGCCAGACTCTGATCTTATGAGGATGGCGCTTATCGCCGTTGGAGAAACCGCTAGGCACAAGCACAAAGTCTCTTCAGGAGTTGGTTTTGATAACAGGGGTAGAGGGGACCAAGAGTTTCTTTATTTCCCGAAACGCATCCTCATACTCAGAGGTCCATTCGAACTTGTTGGCCTTTTTGATGACCTCAAAGAAGGGTCGATACTTGTCTGTAGCCCGTGAAACAAATCTATTTAGAGCGGCCAACCTGCCGGTCAAACTTTGAACCTCCTTTACAGTAGTTGGGGACTTCATCTATAGAAGAGCTTGTATTTTATCGGGGTTGGTCTCAATTCCCTGTTGGCTTACCATATATCCTAAGAATTTGCCAAAAGAAACACCAAAGGAACTCTTTTTTGGGTTTAATTTCATCTGGTACGCTCTAAGCACATTAAACGCTTCTTCCAAATGGACGAGGTGGTCTGATCATCTTCTACTTTTCACCAACATGTCATCCACATAAACTTCCATCGTTTTCCCAATCAAGTGATGGAACATCTTGTTAACCAGACGTTGATACGTGGCGCCGGCGTTTTTCAACCCGAACGACATCATTTTGTAACAATATAGTCCTCTGTCTGTTAAAAAATATGTCAGTTCTTCATCTTCGGGAGCCATGGGTATTTGATTGTACCCAGAATACGTATCCATGAACGTCATTAGCTCATGCCCCAGCTATCCTTTGGAAACGCCTTGTTAAGGTCGGTGAAGTCAATGCAGAGTCTCCAAGACCCATTTGTTTTGAGCATCAGTACTGGATTTGCCACCCATTGGGGGTACAATGCTTCCCGTATGAATCCGTTACTCAACAGCTTCGCGACCTCCCTTGCTAAAGCCTCTGACCTTTCCGGTCCCAACCATCGTCGCTTTTGTACGACCGGCTTAGTAAAAGGGTTGACGTTAAGATGATGGCAGACAGCAGCCGGGTCAATTCCTTCCATATCCAAATGGGTCCAGGCTAATACATCCAGATTCGCTCTCAAGAAGTTTATCAGTTCTCCCCTCAATGGTTTTCCCAGGTCGCGACCTATCCGGATATCCAGGTCAGGTCGGTCATCTAATATGCTGACAATCTCAAAATCTCCTTCGAGGTTGAGGGTTTTCCTCTTACTGCCGACGCGAGAGTCTCCGTCCAATGACTGTTCGCTATTAGACTGGCTGGGGGTTAAAGTGTTGACCTGTGCAGGTCGGATCCCATGATCACATTCCCTAGCAATTCGCTGATCTCCGTTGATGGTCGTGGGTCCAAATGGTGTGGGAAACTTAAGGCAGAGGTGGTAAATGGAAACGGCGGCCTTGGTCTCTTGGAGGATTGGTCTTCCCAATATTGAGTTGTAATTTGATGGGATGTTTACCACCATGAAAATAGTTTGAAAACGCCTTATTCTGGGAAGACTCCTATCTTCACAATTAAAGGAATCTGTCTAAATGGGTGGATTGAATTTCCCGTGAAGCCCTAAATGTTGTTAGTTGCTGGCGATAGCTGACTTAACCGACCTCCCATCTGTGAGAAGACATCGAGGAATAGTACATTGGCGAAACTCCCAGTATCGACCAACACTCGATGGACTTCAAATCCCTCGATATTCAAGATATGACTAAGGGATCATCGTGGGGTTGCAATACGCCCCTCGCGTCCTCTTCTGAGAATGAAGTGGATATTTTTGGTAGGTCCATTCTTTCAGAAACGTCACAGGCTTGATAGCTATTCCTCGCCTGTCTCGCGAGCTGGCACCGCGGTCTTTGCGATTGCAAGGTGTTTGAGTTGGTATTAATTAGGGTGTGAATCTCTGCCCCTCATCGACTTTGGTTTGGCGTCAGTGTCGGTTTCGAAATTGTAGGTGGCACTTCTTTGTTATTGCGGCTTGGAAGTGCCACAAATTTTTTTAAATAGCCTTTCTCAATGAGGCGTTCGAACTCTCGCTTAAGATCGCGACAGCCATTGGTCTCATGGCCGACAGACCGGTGGTATCGGTAATATTTACCCTGCTCTAACTGAGAGGGTTGAGTCCAGTAAGATGTTTTCCCGACATATTTGTGTGAAAATCTCTTCTGGAGAGGTGCTTAAGGTAGTAAAAGTTTGCCATCCTTGAGACATCTGTTTTCCTCATTCTGGGTACCTGGACTCCTTCTTCCCAGAGTCACTGAAGGATTTTGAAGCACCCAATGAATTATTACCTCTCTTTCCCGCACTTATGTCGGGAACCATTTTCGCATTAGCAGGTTGGCCTGTGGCGTCTTCAGCACTAATGCATCTTTCTGCCCTCTTTAGGAACTCGTGGTAGCTCTTGGGACTGACTTCATGGACTGACCACCAGAACTGGCTCTCATGTTGTAATCCTAATAGGACAGACATCAACAAAGTGTCATCCGTTACTTTCTCAGTTTCCAACACTTGTTTGTAAAAGCGGTCCAGATAGGACTTCAGAGTCTCGGTGGCTCCTTGTTTCACTGTTACTAGTTTCTCCTTTGGTGCCATTCAGATTTTCGCTCCCATAAACTGTGACAAGTATTGTGACGACAGCTCTTCCCAACTCCAGATCGAGTTCTGGGGGAGTTCTCTCAACCACTTAGCGGGGATATCTCCCAAGGTGGTGGGGAAAGCCCTACACATCGCTGCTTCTCCAGCTCCCTGCAGTTTTATCCAAGACATAAACTTGTCTAAGTGGGAGTTAGGGTCAGTCTCTTCGGTGTATGGTGGCATGTGGGGCAACTTTAGCTTCAACAGTGGAGTTTGCAGAATGTCCACACTAAAAAGAGAAGGTCGGTGCTCAGAGTGTCCGCCTTGGGGAGACTCGATGTACTTCCTTTCTAGCACGGTGAGTAGGTACCTCATCTCCAAGAGCTCGATTTTTGTGCGCTTAGGCGGGGGCATTAAACCAAGATCTTGGCATTTGAAGGTTTGGAATCTCTCATTTACCAAGCCGTTCGTCTTCTCTTTCGGGTCAAAAGGAGGTGGTTTTGTGGCCGATCTCGAAGTTTCAGTCCTTTGGTACCTTAAATGTCCACCCGCATTTTTGCCACGGAGCGCAGTTCGGCATGCCTTGGAGAGGTGTGGACTTTCGTCGACATGGCTCTGGTTAGGCTTCGGGGTGCCCGCCTTGGCACATTTTCCAGTATCTTTTTTATGCCCCCGTTGCCCAGATTGCACCTCCTCCGGGTCAGCTGTTCCAGGCTTCTGGGTTTGGTACCGTTGTATTTGGTCTAGCTGTTGTTGCATGGTTTGAAGGATCTTATCAACGACAAGTTGAGATATCGGTGGTACCGGAATTCGACTGGGAATGGTGGCCGATTCATCGGCGGGAAAAGGATTTTCATATCTCATTGTTCGAGGAAGATACTTGGCTGTATTTGATGGATTGTTGCTCATAGTAGCGTGTCTGTTAACCGGCCCTCTTTCTAGTGCCAAATTGTTGACAACGATTTAGGCTGAAACTAAACCATTCCCTACAATTAAATGATCATTGATTGTTTTTAGCTTCTTTCGTTTCTCCTTAACAAGGCAAGTAGCTCAGTAGCTTAATGTTGACAAAACAATAAAAGAAAAATCCTGGAAAAAAGATCCCATCTCATTAACATGGTGGGGGGTATTTATAGGAAGAAATGGCTAAGTGGAACACTTCGGGGCATGCTCTCCGCGTGTTTGGTCTGAATGATAGGTGGCATCCACGTATACCTGGTCACCACCCACGTGTATGATTAGGATCGCTTGTTTCCACTAACTGGCACAGTTTGGCTTTTATGAGTTCGGTGGATATATATAACCGACCTGTCAGGTCGGTTCTCTCATCAACAAATTGAATTATAAACACGACGAATATAAAAATAAAAGGCTTGAAATTAAAAATTTATAGCATCAAATGTATCCAAGACGTGTATGTACGGAGGGATGGGTGGTTAGAGGATATGGCGGCGTTAGTAGGGAGATAAGTGAGCCCAAATTATTACACATGTTATGAAAATGAGTGTATAGAATACCGAGTCTAGGGTATACCATGTGTACTAGAAATTTTCCCCTGTCAAGTGTGTTTAGTTTGTGAGAAATTAAGTAAACACATGCCTACGAATAAAAGAACTCATATTTTTAAACACACTTATTATTTGACGCCACGTGTATTGTCACATAAATTAATAAATAATAAAAGTTTAATAATAAATTATAATCACTTCTATCTATGATTAATGGACCTTGATTCGATTTGAATTAGAATCACACAAGTTTTCTCTTTTTGCTGTGGTAGAAAGAATACTTATAAGAAGAGCTGGGTGATGATATCGTGTATGAGCCTTAGCGTCTAGACTTATCATTATATTCGTTTGTACCCATGTTCTTATCGCTCCGGTATGAGTTGTTAATAATATCGCTTATCTACCTTTACCGTGATTACTCTTACCACCTTGTTTTTGTCTTTATACATTTATCGCTTCCAACGTGACCCCTCACCCTTTTTACATTTACTTTACCTTTTATGTTACTTTTGTAATCAACCTAGAATACCAATTCTACAATCAAAAGCTCCCACTCTCATCAAAAGTACTTTGGGTATCTATCTATACATTCTTAAATCAACAGTAGTCTAAAGGTGTTTTCCCGTATAAATGTCTTGCTACGCGCAAATCACTTATTACACCGCACTTTATTTAATTAATTATTTATTTGTTTTGTATTTTTCCTTGAAAATATATTTTAATTTTAGTTACTTTTTCTTGATACACGTGCACACTACCTCTTCTACAAACTAACTGCAAATCATATTTCCTACAACTATCCTTTTCTCTTTGAATCACCTACAGATCAGCCCTCTATATTTGCAATCTTGGCCGCCAATTGCATCTATTACTTCTATTTTTAAGAGTCTCATTATCATTCTAATTCTGCACGCTCTTCCGATCTGAAGATGTTTCTGGTTCCATTCATTTAGGTGACCTAATTGAAAGGGATTCTTGTGTACGCGTACAATTCCCTTATAATCTGCATTCATCGTTGTTATACACATTGTGTTCTTCTATTTTATCTGTTTAATTTCGACCGAATTCTTAATTTTTGGTAGGTTTCTCAAATTTTTAATATCATTATTCTTTTTTCTGGGAGTATGAATGGGTATATGTGAAAATTCTCCTAGCGTTAATAATCCCTATTTGAGGTATTTTCTGCTCAGTTTCTTTTTGTGCTCTTTAATTTATAGTTGGTTTTTGGCAGTGATCTAATTAATTATATAACTCAATGTCATATTATATATTCATGTATTTTTTAATAGAGAAACTAGATTATAAAATGCAACATGTTAATTTATTTCATACACACACAAATATATATATATATATATTAATTTTCAAATTTTGTATCTATCAAGTGTCAAAGTATCGTTGGATATTACAGATGACAAAACATTTTGTATAAAAAGTTCATTGGATGATGATTGATTATTAGTGCATTTTTGTATTCAGATTTGAATACATATTTAATATTGTTTATTACTACATATGTAATTTAATAGATTTGCCCTATTTTTCATAATATCAATTTTCGATTTCTGACATCCTATTTAGTAAGATGATAATTATTCACAGCTTTTCAAGTCTGTCACACATGTAAATAATTTTCATGATTATACCTCTTTTAAGAAAAATTTCAAGAACCTTCTAAAAGTTTTGTAAAGAAACTTCCCACACTGTGTAGCGTGTATGGATGCATGCCACATATATTTATACGTGGCCACATCCACACATGCCACACACGAGGAAAGGGTCTCATCTCTTTTATCTTTAAAATAGTATACATTACCCATGCGATGCACGGGAAGTAACAAATGATTAAAGTTATAGTGATTGGACAATTGATGAAAACAAATTTAAGAATATTAACGAATAATTGAATATAACTTGAACAATTGAGTTCAATTTAGTACAAAAATGAGTGTCAATCTTAAATATATTACCAACCCCACAGAAACCTACAATCTGACTACAAAGCCTTACCTACAGAGCCTTATTTCCTATTAAGGAGCCTATGGCTTACGTAGCGGAAATCTAACAAAAGCGGCCCTCCCAACAAAGGGGCCGCTTTCATTAAATTTCTGTCACGTACCCATCTATCTCCTTAATAGGAGCCTTATCTATCTCCTTAACAAAATTTCTGAAACCCATTATACTATTTTCACCAAATTCTATAACACTCCATTTTATTAATTCCATTCTAACTCACAATTTTTTTTATTTTAACTTTTTTTGTATAAAATTTCTAAATAGTGTTGGAACTAACCTACTAATTAGTTTCACTAAATAAAATGATTTAGACCAAAATGTAAATCGTAGGAATTAATGTTGTTTAAAAAAATTGGATATGATATTTTGTACTTTAAATTTTATTAATCGAACATCGGGTCATGCGCTTAACATTAGCACGATCATTCGTCATGTTCTAAATCAAGAATTTTTCATTAACAATACACATTTCTTTCAATAGACTGACAATATTAAATAAAATATTTTTTATCTTTTTTTTTTTCTTACAAAATATTTCTCATTTCCGTTGTAAAAATCTACATGTTTATAAAAATTTATTCAATAAAAAAGAAATAAAGTTGTGAAAATCAATTTTAACTTCTTTTATTTCTTTCACCTTACATATATCATTTTCTAACCAAAAAACTCTCAGCTTAAGGGTATAAAAGAGAAGACTCAACTTGAGAGTATAAAAGAGAAGACAACAAAAGCAAAAACCATTCTGTGCTTTTCTTCATTCATTTCACCTTTCAAAATTGTCTATCTCATCTCATGATCTTCATGCAATTCTAATAAATTTTAAAAAGTGAAAGTATAACCGTGCTTGAATTAAAAAGTTGATTTAAATTATTATGTGAACTATACTAATTAAAGCACATTCTATTTTGCTGTAGAAAAATAAACTTTTAAAGAGTAAACACGATAATGCAAACAACATAAGGTCAATACCAACTATGCAACTATTTATTATCTTATTCGTATAAATTTTCCATGTTTCCATTTTTGAATTGCTTAAAAACTAAAGAAAGAGATGTAATCTATATATAAGTAAGCAAAGGAAACCAATCACCCGTCATCCAACAAATGTAATATACACAACATTGAAAGCTAATTTTCCATAATGTTTTTGCAGAAACTGAAAGTGGGCAGAATATACATGATTTACACCAGAATATTAACATCAAGCAAAAATCATTGGACTTGCAACTCACTGCAAAAACTAAAAAAAACATCAACAGGTTTTCCTAAAACCCTTTGGCAATCAGTTTGATAAAATATAAATCCACCCCATTCCCAGCCAAAGCAACCTGCCCAAACTTGGCTTGATATTGGGCCTAGTCACCTTCTTATTCCTCAATTCGTCGCCAATCAAAGTCCTAAGAGGTACAACTGGTGCCTACTTCATTTTCGATACCACAATCTAGCTGATTTAAGTATCTTCCAAAAGCAATTAGATTATGTAAAGTCCTTGCCCCTGAGTAAAATAAGTCTCAAAAGACTTGATTAACTCCCGACTATAATACATAAGTAGAATGAAAAACTAAATTCTACAATTCACATTAAGCTCCAAGCAGAACCTATGTTACATAATCCTCATTAAAAAATAAAAGGAATTTGAGCAAAAGAAAAAAATCCAAGGCTTATTTTGGATTATTGGAAAGAGAATACAAAGAAAAAGGGTTGTGTCTCCTTTTCTTTCTACTGTTTTATTTTTTTTCCCGAGATCTTCCAACAGAAGCAATGAGAAAAACAAAGAAAATCATACTAAAATAACTTCCCACATAATACAAATTCAGCATACATATCTCACTGGTAACATTTCAACCGTCTTAATACAAAGTAATATCAACTTGAATATCAAGTATATATCAACAAATTTATAGCCAATCAAAAAGGCTGCCTGAATTTCTACAAAGTTTTCTTTCCAAAACCGATCAAACAAATGTGAAAGCTGCGATTGTGCAAAAAGTAGCTTCACCTGAGGTAGTGGTCTTCCTTTGTTTTATTTATTGATTTCTTTCTAGAACACCAGACTATGTACTCATCCATACGTCTAATAAACATTTGTTAGAGTTAGTAAGCAGCAATGGACATCATAAGTTAGTGAGTGCAAGCTGAAATTAAGAAAGAAGTAAAAGGAACATAATCAATAGTCAAGACAAAGTTGAGGAGAAGTCGCGGAGGAAAATGGGAAACATGCTATGACCCTTTTTCCAAAATTAATGGTAAATGATATATACACAAATACTTTAATGGCGAGATAAGCTTACATGTTTCAGCAAGCGATAAACCACTACAAAAAGGGGGAAAACACCAAATCTATGATGCTGATCATTAAGAGTAAAATTTAAAGTTCACTGAAATCTATTTCTGAGAAGGATATGTTTGGTGCTCATTAAATTGAACTTGAGGTGCGGAAATAAGATATTAAACCGATCAAAAACCCACTTCACAAAAATCCTTTGTAAAATTCAGGATGTACAAAATCGAGTTTCTTTAATAACTACTGTTTATTTATTTTCAAAAATAACTAATGTTTATTTATGGTATATTACTAACCATCAAATGGCTTACAGTAAATACTAAAGAGAATCTATACAAATGAATTAGCATCATGAATTAATCCAACAGAACATGACAAAGAAAGTGTACACAAACTCATACTCCATTTAAGCAAGCATGATAATGTTGAAAAAACTTATTTATCTAACAAAGAATATTTTAATCATATCTGCAATAAGCACCTCACAAATTTATTCAGATGTATGTCCTATTAGCGTAGCCATTGAAGACAAAATGCATACATTAAGCTTTATGATGTCCAAAATAAGTTGTTCAATCCACAATCAAAGTAGAAATATATATGCTTTGGGCCATCTAGTCATGTATCAAGCTAAAAAGATTTACAATATATACAAACTTCCAAAATTAAATTAAACATGTAAAGGCTAGGGCTAATTCATGATTTATGCGGCATAAAAAGATCAAATATTCATCCATGATAGTTTAGGGGAAAAAATACAGAAATCTCGTGGTCATTAGATTTATACTATTCTTCTGATTTTCCCCATCCACTAAGGTTTGATCTCATTTCTTCATTTTTGTACCACAGATATAACAATATGTTATAACTAAACAATACAATGATGAGGCATTATAGAAATTCAACAATTGTTTCTGAACTTAGTCACAGGCTGCTATGGAGTTCACATAGACCAGACTACACGACGCTCTTCCGATCTCTTTCCAGAACTAACAAATAGATAATGCAGAAATGTACCTCGAATTGCTCAACTTGCTTCATTTTTCCATGAAAATGGATAGAAATGTATTAAAGCTATCTTCAGTTCTCTTTTGTCCCCTGTAAGGTTATCATAAAATCTTAGTAAGGTTATCATAATATCTTATCAAACGAATGAATTTTAATTTCAAAAAGAGAAAGCAATAGAAATCCAAAAGAGATATCCACAAACTGAAAAAAAATCATAAAATTCTTGTGGATTTCTTCTGGTTTCACACTGATTTTCACGACCCAAAGCAGTGGCTCCCTAGCAGGGGTTCACATGGGGCAAAACCTTTAGGTATAAACAAAGAGAAAATGCAAGAAATGTACCCCGAGTTCATCCAACTTGAGTCTATTTTCCATGAGAATTGATAGAAATGTATTAACGTCATCTTCAATTGACTTCTAATCTACCATGTAAGCTTAGAGCAACTGAAAAAAGTCAATTCTATCTTGTGAATTTTATCACACCAGTATGAATTTTAATTCATTAAATCATCATCAAAAAACATCCTCTAAGATAATCAGTAACTCATGAAGGTCAACTTGATTCTCTTGTCATTTTTTTTCAACATCAGAACAGCTATCTTAATTTTGTCATTTTAGACGGTTAAGAAAACTAATTTAAACCCTTAAGAACTGACTATATTGAATTATCATCACTTAATATTCACTCTTCTCCCATTCTCAAAGATATCAACTAGAAGCGATTGATCTAAGTGAGACTGTGTATGTACTTCTCCCAAAAAAGACTATAATTAAAATTATTATTTTAGTTTACTTATATATGTCCTTATAACACATTCAGTTAAGGAAACACTTTCATAACCTTATCCATTAATGCGTATTTCAGTAGAATCCCTATAAAACCATCTCGAAAATCATTCTTATACATAATCATGTGTCAAGAATGAAATTTCAATGAAAGCTCTAGAAAAATGCTATTTAATTCAATTCTTGTTCAACGAAGAAAATTCATAGGAGAAATTACCAAAGTGGGAAGAATACCAAATTAAAGCTGTCGATTATGGCAACAAAAGTGCCGATCTCATTTCCGGCAGCACAGTGGGGAGGCAAACTATGACAATTCTTTATGCGCAAAGCTGAAACTATGACAACTGAATATTAGAAAAAGTATCACCAATATACCCATATATTGATAAAAAAATCAGAGGAGAAAAAATGAGAAACACAATTTGGAGTTTAAAATAAGGAGGTCAACTAATTGGAAAACTCTAGTTGGTGCTCTCCATTTGTTCAAGTATGAAGATTTTGAAGCTTGTATCATATTAACACAAAATTTAAGATAATTCAAGTTATGTCTCACAAAATTAATGTAATCTACAAACTGAAATTCTAAAATATCATGCACATGCATTTGCAAAATCTATGATAATTCTCACTAAATAACATGAAACTGTAAGAAAACTACACACCCCTATTAGGCTATTCCATATGCATATATTTGTCTTCTTTCCCCTTTTCATCAGCACAACATGAAGAAATAATAACAGGAACAAAAATAAAAATTTATTTCGCCTACAAATTTAAACAAAAAATTAATCAAGTGAGAGGATGAAAAGAACTGACCTTTTCACCTCTGATTCTCGGCTTCCCTCAAGTCAACAGATCATGTCTCTATTTCTTCAAGATTAAAAAACACAGGAAAAATTTTAAATCTGACAAAGCAAAAGATTACCCACGACTAATCATAAGCAGATACAACGGAGAATATTATTATCAAACTATACTAATTGTTGAATTTCCTTGAATCACTCAACAAATATCAACCTAATTGAATTTACGAAATAAAAAAAATATCAACACAACATATCACGGTAAAAAGGAATATTTTAGGAGGGAAAATTCAATAAAAGCTATTAGCATAAATGAGTACACAAAATAATAGAGATACACAAAATTACAGAGAAGGGATGAGAGGGTATCCCGAATCAGAAATGACAATGTTATTATTATCTAGTGATTATCGATTTTGTAAAACAAATCCAACTTAGCAGCAAAATAGGAAAATATTAAATATTTTCAAGTCATTAACAAAGCTACCTGTGCAAGACTCCATAGCTTTTCTAAGTCCAGCTACTCATTCAGGAAAGAACAATCTTTCAGCAAAGCTATGTACATTTAATGCAAATAGATTGAGTTACGTACGTATTTAATTTGCACTTAAGCTAAAATGATATAATGAGAACAACAAAATTATAGTTATGGATCTAAACTCATTGAATAAGCACTTTCATGATATAGCAACTCATGTTTGAACTTTGCATAAGGAAATTTTCAAACTAATTTTCTCTCCAATCATCACTTCTATTAGTAGAAATTAGTGGAAAACAGACTCACGAACAATGTAAGAAAACAATCCAATTTATTAAAACTATGACAACTGAAGATTAGAAAAAGTATCACCAATATACCTATATATTGATCAAGAATCAGAGGAGAAAAAATGAGAAACAAAATTTGGAGTTTAAAATAAGGAGGTCAACTAATTGGAAAAGGAAAACTCTAGTTGGTGCTCTCCATTTGTTCAAGAATGAAGATTGTGAAGCTTGTATCATATAAACACAAAATTTAAGATAATTCAAGTTATGTCTCACAAAATTAATGTAATCTACAAACTGAAATTCTAAAACATCACGCACATGCATTTGCAAAATCTATGATAGTTCTCACTAAATAACACGAAACTGTAAGAAAACTATGCACCCCTATTTGGCTATTCTATGTGCATATATTTGACTTCTCTCCCCTTTTCATCAGCAAAACATGAAGAAATAATTACAGGAACAAAAATAAAAATTTATTTCGCCTACAAATTTAAACAAAAAATTAATCATATAAGTTGACTACATATATATATTAAGCTTATTTTAAGTAATGAATTTTTCCCATTTCAAACATCTTTCAAGTTGATCAAAATCTTTTAGGGCACATCAACCTAATTGAATTTATATAACAAAGAAAATATCTACACAACATAAAATTCAGCAGAATTTTGAAAAGTGAAAACCACAAAATTCAACACAATTTTGGTCCCAAAAAACCACGGAGGAGAACATATCCCCATTCGGCTGTAAACCCAACTTGCTCATCATCTCATACAAAGCTAACCCATCATCACCTAATCCATTATATGCATACCAATATATCATTACGTGCCAAGAATCCATCTCTATCAGCCATATGATCAAAAACCCTCCGAGCATCTACCATACTACCACACTTTGAATACATATCAAGCACCTGATTATTCAACAGAAGATCAGTCTTAGAGCTTGACCGCAAGAAGTAATTATGCACTTTATTCTCATCCTCTAATTTTTTTGACTTTCCTAACAGACTAAAAAGCAATATAAAACACTCAGCATCAGCTCGTACCCCCACATTCATGTGTCAAGTTACTTCCTCGACCTTACCATTACGGCATAGACTCCACAAATCAACGTCAGAAGGCTTAACGGCGCCGCGGTCTTAATTATTTGCAAACTGCCTTCAGCTCCCACTCGGCTGTGGATAATTTTACCTCTGAATAAAGTTCTGTAGAGAACCTTGACGCCGCCTCAATCCTCACGGCATCCACCGCAGAATCCACCGCTGCGCCTAAATGAAACCCACTTGAAATCAAAGGTCTCTACCAAAAACTGAGGAACACACAGCGTCGGCAGATAAGGTGGTCGGAAATCGGGATCTGGGAAGAGAGAAGAGAAGAACGCAGAGGAGGCAAAAGGTACAGTGGAAAGAAAAGAATTGAAGCCAAAACAAAAAACGAAAAAGAAAAATGAATTATCAAAGGTGGTAAAAAGACAAAAAAAACCTTGCTTTAGGCGGGAAGTACAAAGCTTCTGAAGGAAGAAAGCAGCCACTCTATACGTGCATCTCATGAGTTCAAATACTAGTTTTTGAAGAGAGTGACAGTAGTGTCAATAACTTTATCACTTATCGTCATTTATTACTATGTCTTAAGGAAAATGAGAAAAGGTATAAAGACAATAATACCCTCATTTTTGAATTTGTACTTTGGCACAAAAATCAAGACTACCATCTGTACCCCTTTCGTAGATATGTTTTATACAGTTACCCCTTCTGAATGTCTTCTTATGCTCCTTCCGGTAGCAGTGATGAAATTTCCATTTTTGATCTTTTCTCTGAGGATCCTTCCTTCTTGGATTTTATCTTTGCTTCGAGCCCAGATTACGAATAGACCGCACAGTTCCTTTCAGATCTTTCGTCTATTGCCCTTCCAGGTAAACCTTAGTTCTTCTGATTGTATATCAGTTTTGTCAAAATTTTGATTTCATCTGTTATAATTCCATCTTTTGTTAATTGAAAGTTATGGTAAGTTAATTTATTTTATTGTTGATATTATACATTCTTTGATTCGACCACCAATGTTTATTGCTTTCTTCGCCCTTTTCTATTTTTCTTTTTCAGGGTTTTTCCTTTTGACTGCATCTCCTTCTTTTGGTTTTGTTTCTGAGATACTTTAGATTCCTTTATTATCACCATGACTACTAAGAGGGCCGCTAAGAAACCCCCTAGTGATAGGCCTCGTAAGAAATGAAATCCAATTAGTGCAAACTCCCCTACTACTCCCCTTGAAGACAGACCTATCTGAGATTTTCCCTCAGATAACCAGGACTTTTGGATCAAGTCATGTCAAAATTTTATCTCTCTTCATTTCTCATGCCTTTTCCCTTTATCTATACAGGCCCCCGAAAGGGGAAAAAACAATTGGTTCAACTCAGGATCGCGAAATCGCGATTTATGCATATTGCATTCAAGCAGGCTTGCGATTTCCCACTCATCCATTTATCTCAGACCTGCTTTTCATTTTCCAAATTGCACCTGGTCAAATATACCCCAGTGTGTGGCGTTCCATCCACCTTTATCTAGTTATGTGCTTGAGAAATAATACCTAATAAACTCCGGGCTATGATGGTTTATTGGAATAGAATTAAATCCATAGGCGTAAGCTGATGAATAAATTGTTAAAAATATTGTTGGGTTTATTGTCAAAAATAATCTAAAGTTGAAAAGGAAAAGGAAAAAAGAAGAGTTCTTGGAGGAAAAGGAATTCAAATCTAAGAAGGAATTATCTTATCTTCCAAGTCAACAAAGCCTATAAATAGATGTGTTTTTCTCTTCTTTGAGGTAGAAGAGTGACTTGAGTCTTTGAGAGAAAAATTAGCGAGCTTAGCATCTTGTGAGTTTTTCTTGTAACTCTTTGAGGTTTGTTCAAAGAGTAGAAATTTTAGGTGCTGTAGAGTTTGAGTATTTTTCTTGTAATACTTGGGGGTTGTGGGTTGGTGAGTGAAATTCTATATGGTTGTAGCGACTTGAATCATATAGTGAAAAGTTTTGATAGTCCGTAAATTTGTCTTCGTTTTTTTTATTTTTCCCTTGTCTCATCAAATTCCTTAAACAACGATCATGCATGCGTAATCGGAGAATCTACATTAATTCCCAACAAATATAAATAAGAATTGTTAAGTGGCTCATTTTGTAGTAATGCGTTTAACATGGTTACTCAAAAGCCCACCCAAACATCCCATTTTCTTTGAAATGGTAACTTGAGAAAAGAATGATTTTTACCTTTGGAAGGATTTTGTTAATTGATTACTTACCTTGTTGACTTTGCTGCATTTTTCATTTAAAGGTTGTTTTTGTTTCATTTGCAAGATGACCACCCGAAACACAGCTTGATATTTTCTTTGTGAAAAACCACCGAGACACTACCTTGTTATTATCTTATGAAAACCATGAACTTTGTGAGTTTGTTTTAGTGTTGTCATTGGAGGGTGTTGTGAGGAAGTTTTGGGTTATTCTTAGTCGATTATTGGAGTTGGTTGGAGACTATTGACACTTGAAATCTAAGCCCTGATCGAACTTGATTCCATCACTTCCGGACGGCAAATTGGAGAACAAGATTCTGCCTTTTTATTGCTTTGTTGTTCTTTTTCTTTTGGCCAAGGTTGTATTGTAATTAATACATATTTCTGATTTCCTGCAAGGTTGTAACCCCGACAATAACTCCCTCAGTTAACGTTTTCCATAATTTCTTTATTATGAGAAAACCTAAGGAAAGTAATAGCTACATAATCTTTGCACATAGACAAGCGAAAAGAGTAGGCTCCAAGCTAAATTTCCTACCCAATCCTCAGCCTGTGTATGGGTGGCGTAAAATCAAATGGCTGAGGGTCAGTCATTTAATTTTGTTAAAACTTGGCGATCACATCCCTTTTCA